>JARYHS010011598.1:0-17998 GCA_031002005.1 Vandiemenella viatica
AGCATCACGCCAGCCCGGTGCTACCACGTCATCATGGCGGCCGACCCCGGCATCACACCAGCCCGTCGCCAGCACGTCATCGTGGCGTCCCACTCCAGCATCACACCAGCCTGTCGCCAGTACATCATCGTGGCGGCCGACCCCGGCATCACGCCAGCCCGTCGCCGGCACATCGTCGTGGCGCCCAACTCCGTCGCCACGCCAGCCCGTCGCTAGCACATCGACATGGCAGCCGACCACGGCATCACGCCAGCCTGAAGCTAGCACGTCGACATGGTGGCAGGCATCCAGCAGCAGCAGCAGTCACCCAGCAGCTATTACTGATAGTTCATTACCGTCTAGCAGCCACAACAATGCAGCAACAGGGGGTGAGTTGCCAGCAGCGCGCTTGATCCTTGAAGACCGGGAAAGTGCTTTTGAACGTAGAATTTATACCGGTACCATTCTAAATTCATTAAATTATATTGACCCTATTAAATACATTGATGCTTGCCATGATCTTTTGACTGAAAAACTTCGCGAAATTGTTGATAGTCAGTCCTCCCCGTCCGTAAAAGTTCAGGTGGGGCTGATTACAACATACAAAATTCAGAAGGAAGCCGCTTTCGAAACCGTCCGTATGTGTTTCTTTACTAAAATGCGTGAAGTCACGCGCAGCACATCCCTGTCTGATTGGTATAAAAACTATGTGAAGTCGGAGCTCAATGTAAAATTGTGTGAGTTTCAAGAAAGGGACAGCGGCAAAACTCTCGATAGAATCATCTCCCTCGACATCAACATTTCTAAATTCGAACCATTCTATCGTGGGTCTTCCTATGTTGCTCTGCCAGCTGATATCCGTAGAAAGAATGCCGTTATCAATGTGGAAAACGGAGATGATGACTTATGCTTTCTATGGTCCCTTCTTGCTGCTCAAGTAAATGCGCTAAACAAAAAAGCGACACGAGTAAGTAATTATATTGAAGCCTTTGAGAAACACAGTTTCGATTTTTCAGGTATTGAGTTTCCGGTAAAACTCTCAGACATTTCCAAATTCGAGAGGCAAAATCCAGACTATTCAGTAAATGTTTTCGGTCTGGATGTAGATAATGGTAAACATGTAGTTTCCGGGGCCCTCCATCACACTGCAGACAAACGCGGTAAACACTATAAACATGTTGATGATTACTGACGGTACTGGAAAATTCCATTATTGTTGGATTCACAACTTATCGGCATTAGTTAGATCTTCATTAAGCAAAAACACACGTGCTATGCACATTTGTGACAGATGTCTGCAACATTTCAGTAGCAAAGATGTCTTGGAACGCCATGAAATCGATTGCTCAAGGGTTAAATCAGTAAGAGTTGATTTACCCGGCGACGACGATAAAACCTTAAAGTTTAAGGATTTTGTGCACCAACAGCGTGTACCCGTTGTCGTTTACGCGGACTTTGAAAGCTTATTAGAGCCTTATGATTCATGCAGTCCTCCACCCAACGCCTCTCACTCTACTAGAGTCCAGAAACATGTCCCTTTCGCTGCCGCATACCAGGTCGTTTGTCCAGACGAGCCTAGTCTGTCACGTTTCGACTCCTACTCGGGCGTAAATCCCGAGAAATGGCTTGTGGAACAACTTGTTGCGCTTGCCAAGGAAGTCGATAAAATTTACAAGAGGTGTATTCCTCTTGTAATGACAGATGAGCAAGAAGCAAAGTTTGTTTCTGCTACGGTGTGCCATATTTGTGAGAAAGACATTGAACCGGGGACTGTCAAGGTCCGTGATCATTGCCATATCACAGGTAAATTTAGGGGGGCTGCACATAATGACTGCAATTTGCAGTTTAAAAATCCAACGTTCTTACCCATTTTCTTTCACAACCTTTCTGGGTATGACGCTCACTTTATAGTTATGGCTTTATCCGACCTCGACGGTGATGGGATGGATGTGCTTCCCATAAACACAGAACGATATATTTCTTTTTCTAAAAAGGTTAAATATACTTCAATCACTTTAAGATTTCTGGACTCGTACCGTTTCATGCAGGCCCCATTAGACAAACTGGTTGGAACCCTTGACGACGGTGACATGAGCATTACCAGTGCTTATTTCACCGATCCCGAGAAGTTCCAATTAGTTAAACGCAAGGGTGTCTTTCCCTACGAGTACATGGATTCGTGGGACAAGCTCACCGAGGCCACGCTTCCTCCAAAGTCAAAATTTTATAGTTCGTTGTCGGAGTCAGAAATTTCTGATGAAGATTACGAGCACGCGACACAAGTGTGGCGGACGTTCCAGATCAAGGATTTAGAAGAATATGCAAGTCTGTACATGGGCACAGATGTACGGCTACTTGCAGATCTGTTTGAGAAATTTAGGGATGTATGTTTGGGGAAATACACCCTGGACCCCGCCCACTATTTCACTTCCCCAGGCCTTTCGTGGCAGGCTATGTTAAGGAGCACGCGTGTCGAACTGGACCTTCTGACAGATGTCGACATGCTGCTCCTTTTCGAACGAGGAATTCGCGGAGGTATTTGCCAGTGCGTGCACAGGTATGCCAAGGCAAATAACAGGTACATGCCGGAGTACAACCGCGAGGCAGCCAGAAGATTTTATAATGTACTTCGACGTAAACAATCTGTACGGCTGGGCCATGTCGGAGTATCTGCCCTCTGGTGGGTTTCAATGGCTAACAGCTAAGCAGATTGCTAGCATAGATTTTATGAACGTTGCAGATGACTCACCTAGGGGATTCGTGTTGGAGGTAGACCTTACGATTCCTCAGGATAAACACGACGTCCTAGCAGACCTACCGCCCTGTCCAGACCACAAAGCTCCTGCAGGTTCCACCCTCCCCAAGCTAATGACCACACTGGAAGATAAGGTACGGTATGTTCTCCATTACCGAGTCCTCCAGCAATGTGTAGGCTTGGGGTTGGAAGTGACTAAAATTCATCGCGTGATATCTTTCAACCAGTCACCGTGGTTGAAGGAGTACATATCTCTCAATACGCGTTCTCGCCGTGACGCCAAAACAGATTTCGAGAGAGATTTTTATAAATTAATGAACAATTCAATATTCGGCAAAACTATGGAGAACATTAGAAAACACCGCGACGTGAAATTGTGTACTAGCTGGGCGGGCCGCCGCGGTGCCCGCAAACATATCGCTTCACCACACTTCAAACGGGCAACTATTTTCAATGAGGACTTTGTGGCCGTGGAGAAGGCGAAAGTTAGGATTCTTTTCAATAAGCCAGTATATGTCGGGATGTGCATTCTTGACCTTTCTAAACTGAGGATGTACCGTTTTCATTACGAATTCGCGATTCCTCAGTTTAGATGCCCTAAATTACTTTACATGGACACAGACAGCTTCATTTACTTAGTGAGGGACTGTGATCCATATGAAGTGATGCTTCGTAACAGGGAGGAATTCGATACGTCCGGATATAGCACCGACAACCGTTTCAGGATAGAACCCTATAATGAAAAGGTTGTCGGTGTTATGAAGGACGAGGCGAATGGCACCCTGGTTTCGGAGTTTGCTGGGTTACGGGCAAAAATGTACGCATTCCGGCTTGAAACCGACCAAACCTGTAGACGGGCTAAAGGTTTGGCCGGTTCCGTCACCAGAAAACTCACAATTGAGGATTACATCAATTGCCTCCATGGAGAAACCCATCGCTACCACATTCAACACAGAATTTCATCAGACCTCCATGTTGTAAATACCGTTAAAATCTCCAAACTGGGTCTGTCTAGAACGGATGATAAACGGTATATTTTCCCCGACGGGGTAGAGACCCTCCCGTGGGGGCACAAATCTGTACCTAGTTGAATGTTTGTGTGTTAAAGTGTATATAGTGTGTGAGTGAAGAGGAAATATACCGTTTATCCGTGTATCTAGTTTGTAAATATGTACACTAGTAAATATTTTGGTATCTACATAAAAAATCAATGTTGTAAATATGTAGATAAGTTAGGACGCTGAATATTTTTTTTTTTGTATCTACTTCTCAGAGTATCAATTTTGTAAATATGTGGATAACTTAGGACTACAAGTTTCTGTATCTACTTCTCAGTTTATTAATGTTGTAAATATGTAGATAAGTTAGGACGCTGTAGATATGCTTGTATCTACTTCTCAATTTATCAATATGTACATAAGTTAGGATGCTGCATAAAATATAAATAGGCTGCTGTTAATATTTTTGATTAGAGTTAATAAAATCTTTTTCATTTATTTTTTCATTGGCTGCTGGGGGGTGCTGCTGAATTGCTTTGTATGACAATTTTTTAAAATATAGTGTACAGAAGAAATGCTGTACATAGATTTTAAGTTTGCTGAGCTACATGCTCGTTTGCTTTGTATTAACGTAATTGGAAAAAAAAAATTGTAAAAATAGGCTAAGTGTACAGAAGTAATGCTGTACATAGATTGTAAGTTTGCTGAGCTGTATGCTCATTTGCATTATATTAACGTAATTGAAGGAAAAAAAAACACACAATTGTTAGAAAAAAAATAAGTTTATTTATTAAGAAAAAAATGTATTTTACATTTTAAATAAATCTTTTTTATGAATCCATGTGTTATGTGATTTATCAAAACCCAACCATTTCACCAAGATCATATTTTTCCTTCTCTTTATCACTCGTTCAACCAAAAATGTACTTGTAAGTTTTGTTAGTTGTAGTTCTTGCTGGTAAAATGCTCCTGCAATATCTTTACCTTGATAATCTTTAAGTAAATAAGTTACAGGATTTGTTAATTTTACTTTACTGATGGTAAAAACTTCAGTTGACCAGTTAGGCAAGTAGCCTTTCTCAAACTTTTCTTTAAATCTACTAATTCTGACATGGTCACCAACTTTGAATTTTGCAGGAGTAGTCATCTTAATATGGCTGTACACTGTTGAAAGTAGTGAGTTGTCTTTAACATCGCATGGTTTCATCTTGATGGTGCTGTGCCACTTATTATTATAATCAGACATTAACTGTGGAAGAAGTTCAATCCACCTATGTGAACCACGTCTACTGAATTCCTGCCACATTGCATTCTTGATTGTCCTGTTGAGACGCTCAACTATTGATGCTTTCAGATGGGTATATGTTGAGTAGTGATTAATGCCATAGTTAGTCATGAGCGTCTTAAACTTTGAATTGTAAAACTCACTCCCGTTGTCGGTCTGTAAATTTTTAGGAACACGATCACCAGTTAGTATCCTCTTCATAGCGTCGGTAACCGCACTAGCCGTCTTGTTCTTGAGAGCTAGAGCCCATGCATACTTTGAATAAGTATCGATCACCATCAGTATATACTTGTAGCCACTGTTTTTACGCGAGTATGGGATCATTTCTACAATATCAGCTTGCCACAGATCGTCAAGTCCTTTGATTATCACACGCCGTCTTGGGAAATTCCTTCTTGCCGGTTTATGGAGTTCCGCCACAACTTGATCCATGTTACACGATGATGTATCTCTCACGAAGTTCTTCAATCAAGGATAAAATTTCGTTGGAGTGCGCCGTATGTCCTGCTGATGCAGATGCGGTAAGTAATTTTAGTCTTTCAACGAGCTCGTTCGGATCGTCCCAATATACATATTCCTTCATGGGGAGAAGACCAGAGCCCGACTGACGGTCAAGCTTAGAGATTATGTTTTTATACTTACTAGTCTTATTTTTCAAAACATTGTCGGATGGGTCAAAGTTTACTCTGTGGGCACTCGTGTTGTTCAATATTTCCAAATAGCTTTTCAAGTCTTTGTCCGTATACGGTATGGGGTTTTTTACAAACAACAACCTCATTAATCCTTGTGTCCGCTCATATTCATTACCAGCGATTAGAATAACGTCTTCGCCAATAATCACAGGGGAGTTTCCAATCATTAGTGAATCATTCTTCTTTCTGACACCATACACTGAATCATAATCTCTCTCACGTCGACTGAGCGACTTCACGAAGTCATTGATCATACCAGAAGACTGCTGCTGCTGCTGCTGATGTCGCGGAGGTAAGAAAACATTTTCCATCTTATCCGTCACAGGCCTTAACGAATCTTGAAAAAATTTTCAGAGTCGATTTGACCAGTTTTCAATTCAAGTAACTTGCGTCGAATAGCATTCCTGGCTTTTATGATACCACGTTTAGTTGTTGACGTATCCATGTTTAAGCATCGAATGAAGCTCTTGTGAGTTTATTGTACTATTTTATACTTGATAGTTAATGCTGCTATAAATGGTTTGTGGGGTTGGGCATTTGGGAGAAAAATAAGTTGATCACCTTGCTTCACAAAGCTTAACCTTGCAGTTTTAATCCAATTCAGTATTACATCAACCCTGCCCGGTTTGGCTACCGAGAGGATTACCCCATTGACGGGAATTTCGTAATAGTTAAGACCTGTCTCTAGAATGTATGCACGATCTTTAATCAAATCTGTTGCCGCAATAGTTACAACCATGGTAACTACTGTCGATTGTAATTCCTTCAGAAGCATTGCCGCACCGGTAGTAGCCTTGTCAATGTATTGTTTGGATGCAACATCATCATCGTCGACGGGGTCAGCTACATGTTTGAGTATTCTACCTTGACAATCCAAATTACCCTCCTTGGTAAGAAGTATGTGTTGGGGCGAGTGCACTAACACTCTCTTGCTCTGTAGCGATGATGTTCTACCAAACTTGTCCATGGTTGTAATGATGACTGGACCTTGTGAACTTGGCTATTTATTCAAAAATGAATCAAATCCATTGCGGTACCGTCCATGATACATGTCGCTGTCCTTGTCAATAACCGCAAATCCATGCTTGCTTGTATTCCAGCAGGAACCACATAGGTTTTTAAACTCGTTGAATGGCATGTCAGTATTAACGTGGTCATTGTAAATGTGCCTGAGATTCATGTCATCCTGTTTAAATAGCACGATCAAGTTAGCGTTGTCTCTAACCAACTGTTTTGGTATCCGGCTATAAGTCTGGCACAAATAGAACGAATCTACTGACCTATGCCTACCCATACAAAAGTAATCACGTATGTTATTCTGCTTCTCACATGAAACATCGTCAAACACAAAAACTGAATTTGGTAGAGCTTCAGTAGGCGGGGGTACACTCTGATTATCGCTAAATGTCAAATACTTAATTCCGTTAATAGGTTTTAGTATTTCACCTAACAACTGATACTTTGGTTGGTACAATGACTTGGAAAACACATACACATTTTCAAATCTAAGTCCGTTGGGGTGCTCCAGCAGGGATAACACGAGATTGGTTTTGCCGCAGTTTGATGGCCCACACACTATCGCTCTCACCGTCTCAGGAAATAGCGGTCCATTCTTCTTCTTCCGCTTGGAGTTTGTGTCGGCAATATCTGCATTACTCACTGGTAATGTTTCCCGTTGTTTGACGAAACGCATATTGACGGGATCGATTATTGCTCTGGCTATATATAGGCGCACGAACATGTAAAAGCAGTTAGTCGATAACAATGCCTCCTACGAGGAAGACGACGAAGAAGAAGGGTCGGGGTTTCTTAAACAAGATAATCGACAAAATGCCATTTGAAGCACACATCCCAACATACCAGTTCTGTGGACCGGGGACGAAACTGGAAAAACGGTTGAAACTCGGTCAAACGGGGATCAATCCACTGGATGCTGCATGTAGGGAACATGACATTGCGTATGCGCAGGGTACTGACAGACGCAATGCAGACCGAGTACTTGCGGAGAAAGCTTCAAACAGAATGAGGGCTAAAGATGCAAAGTTCGGTGAACGGGCAGCTGCATTTCTATAGCTGTGGACAGAAGAATTGGCGGGTCAGTGTTAACGCGCTGTTGCCGTACTTGGGGACAAACTCGCGATGCGCTCTCTTTCTATCACCTGAAAATTGCAACGCTGTGCGGCCTGTGTTGCCTAGTCCAAGCGGCAGCCCACCCCAAACCTTCCACCTCCCTTTCAACACACAAAAAATGTGTGAACCTGTGAATCGGAGTTTGTGTCAGTGTGAGGGTGAGCTTGCTCGAGAGAGAATATTTTGATTTTAGCGATTTGCGATTTAAATAATTCGTTTTAGTTATTTATTAATTACAGTAATTTAGTGTCCTAATTTTACCGAACAAAAAGTGCAGTAAATTGTAATAACAGGTAATTTAGCAAGAGAATCGTGCTACTAAAATGGATACTCAGGAAGAGACTTATTCTCCTACTCCAGGTGTTTCCGGACTAACGACTCCAACAAGACGCACGTCATCGACAGCAGAACCACCGCGGCTGAAGAAGACAACAGAGTTTCGCCGGCAGAGTAAATCTATCATTCACAGTGTATATAAATATTTCAAACTCCTTGTGGACAATGATGGTGAAATTTTGTCTTCTACATGTACGCTGGTAAGAAAAGACTTGAAAAATATGGACGTACTTGATGTTAATGAAATAAAAAACTGTAGTGATTTGTTACCGCAAAAAACAACCATATTGCGAAGAAATTTAGGGAATGTACAGGCTATTTGCGCTGAAGCTTGTGGTGTTAGTTTGAGAACTGTCCAGCGAGTGTGTCGTGAGGGAAAATCGCCTACGTTTGTTTTCTCCAAAGAAAAATGTGAAACAATACAGCACTATAACAAAGCTTAACGACTTTGACAGGGACATTGTCAGGAGAACAGTACACGAATTTTACGACCGTGGTGAGTACCCTACCTCAGAAAAATTAAGAAAAATATTAAAAGAGAAGATAAATTTTACAGGATCTGCACGATCTGTAAGACGCATATTGAACAATATAGGGTTTAAATACAGGCGTCAGAATGATGGTAGGCGATTTTTGCTTGAGCGAAACGACTTAGTGTCCTCAAGAGTCAAATTTTTGAGGAAAATGAGCTCCCTTCGTAGCTCAGGTGACACGCGACCCATTTTTTACTTAGATGAAACTTGGGTAACTCAGAACCATTCTTTAAAAAATATCTGGCAGAATTCAAATCAAAGTGGGGGCTTAAAGGTACCTGTCGGAAAAGGGGCAAGGCTAATTGTTTTGCATGCGGGTTCAGCAAAGACAGGCTTTCTCCAGGAAAGTAAGTTGGTCTACAGATGCAGCAAAACCAACAAATCTGAAGATTATCACTCAGAAATGAATACAACGACGTTTAAAGATTGGTTTCTCAACAGATTTTTGAATTTTTTGGAGGAAGGTTCTATCATCGTCATGGACAACGCCAAATATCATTCGGCAGTGATAAACCGAGCTCCAACAACCAAATCGCCGAAAGCTGATATAGCTGCTTGGCTAACAGAAAAGAAAATTTCGTTTTTGCCTACGGAGACTAGAGCTGAGATGCTGGAGAAGGTTCGCATGAATAAAGAAGAACCGGTGTATGAGTTGGATGTACTTGCAAACGAAAGAGGACATGAAGTAGTCCGATTACCCCCTTATCATTGCCAGTACAATCCGATAGAGCTCATTTGGGCCCAAGTCAAAAGAGAAGTGGCGGAGAAAAACAACACTTTCAAAATCGCCGATGTCGAACGTTTGTTGCATAAAGCCTTGGAAAACGTCACCGTCGAACAGTGGCAGAAATGTGTTTACCATACCGAAAAACTGCAAACAGAAGATTTCGAAAAGGAAGTGGTCCGAGATAATGTAATCGAGCCTCTTATAATCAACCTCAACGAAGATTCAACGACAGAGAACGAGAGCAGCGAAGAAGTGGAAGATGATGATGATGAAGAAGAAGGCGTTGATGGAGGATGAGTAATGACAAGTAAGGTATTAAAGAACATTTAACATATTACGCAATAAACTTATCAATTACTGAGCAACTTTAATAGCTTGTACTTAACAGTTTAAGATACTATAAACATTTGCTGTGTTAATGTTATTTAAAACCCCAAACTCATATTTAACTTGTTTTATTGTTGGTAGTAAGTTACGATATTACTGTTGGATATTATTAATTTTGCTTAAAAACATTTGGCTTTCTAATAATATTCATGATGACAATATAACATTTTTGCTTACTTTTATTATGGTTGATTTTTATAAAAAGAACTGCAGTGGCCATACTTCTTTTCTACATATAAATTTTTGGTATACAGCAATTTTAATTCTATAGTCTATATATATATATAATTTTGTCGTCAATTTTGCAAGTTTTTCAGTGCAGAGGATAACAAAGTATAATTTTGATTTTAGTTGTAAATAAAATTTAATACGTGCTTAGCCACAAATAAAATAAAGAAGAGTAATTCAATACGTTTTCTTAATTTCTCGAGAAAGTATTCTTCAGTTATATCAAATGCATTTACACGAACATAACTTTCTTAACGAAATGACATAAATCAATATTTTATCACAAAATTTCGATTATAAATTATTTAAAATACAGTATAAACTATTACTTCAAGTAAAAAGGTGAATACAACTGTTAAGCGCGTGGTTTGGCAACGGCGCATTCTAGGAGACCCGCCAATTGTTCTGGCCAGCACTATAGTTAAGGGCGCCATGCGTGCTAAGTTAAAATTGGGCGCAGGCATTAAAAAGAAGAAGACGAAGAAGAAGGGCGGCATCCTACCTTTGATTCCTATTTTTGCTGGATTGTCAGCTGCCGGAGCTCTAGCTGGAGGAGCCTCAGCCATCGCCAGAGCAGTTAAAGCAGCTAAAGAGGCGAAAAAGCAGTTGTCCGAACAGAAACGACACAATGAAACCATGGAGGCAATTGCTATGAGGGGTAAAGGTCTTTATCTGAAACCGTACCGAAAGGATGGATCGGGATTAAAAAAGAAAAAAAAAAGTCCGATCAGGCGTTGACCGATGACGATATACGTAGACATGTAAGGCGTTTGCGTATACCTCATTTTCGTGGCGTCTTCATGCGCGATGCATTACCTAAAAAAATTCAGGAATGTGAATGTGGAATTGTGAACTTGGACAGTGCTGAAAATGCCGGAACACACTGGGTAGCATACATCAAGTACAAGGATGGTGTAGTGAAATATTTTGACAGTTTTGGTGACTTACCTCCACCATTGGAATTGCAACGGTACTTTGCAGGTAACAGAATACTGTACAATGTGCAGAGACACCAGGAATTTGGTACACACATATGTGGACATTTGTGTTTAAAATTCCTGCATCAGAATGCATAGCATCAGTCTTGCATGAACCTTGGTCGGGGTAACACACATGTCTGTGACACTCTGCTTGTCCGGCAATAGTTCGGTCTTGAGCTGTGATTACTTTCCACCGATAGATTTGAGCGAAGGCGAGTATACAATCGGATTAGTTGATTTTCAAACATACAATTCGATTCCGAACATTGATGAGACAAATAGTAAATTTCATTACTCGAAGAATAAAGTGATAGATATACCTACAGGATCGTACGACAGTGACGATTTGGCAACTTATTTGGCTCGGCACGCAAATAACGAGAAACTAATTATTAGAGCAAACAACAATTCACTCAAGTGCGAGATACAAACACCTGTGGAAATAGACTTCACGAAACCAAACTCAATTGGTTCACTGCTCGGATTTTCGAGACGTATATTAAAGCCTGGATTTCATACCTCAGACTACACTGTGCAGATATTCAAAGTTAACGCGATACGTGTAGAATGCAGCATATGTACTGGAAATTACGTCAACGATAAGCTGGGGCATACACTACACGAGTTTTTTCCAACAGTACCACCAGGGTACAAGATTGTAGAAGTACCTGCAAACGTCATCTATCTCCCAATCACTGTGAAAACGCTTAGCAACATTCACATTAGAGTTGTAGACCAGGACGGCAATTTAGTGGATTTCAGAGGTGAAACTATTACTCTGAGACTACATATAAAGAATGGGCGCTCGTTATAATAAGAAGCGTCAGACTCCAACAGTTGTCAGTAGTGAACCGACTGTGAAACGGTTAACACCTGCTAACGTGCTCTTCCTACAGTCGTTAGGCTATACAGTGAATAAAAATGGATGAGGTGCTTGATATAACTTCCAGTGTGGAATTTGGCGAGTCGGTGACGCGTAAACAGTTTTTGAGTCATCAGCCGCATACGCCAACAACGTTTAATAATAATGATGAAATTCGGATACCTATTCAGAACCAAGATACATATACACTGCCAGGCGAAAGTTACTTGCATATTGAAGGAAGATTTGTCAAATCAGATGGATCAGGAGTTACAAATTCACTTCTCACATCCAATGCATTCGCGTTTCTATTTGAGGAAATTCGGTTAGAACTTAATGGAGTTGAAATAGACAGAAATAGAAATGTAGGTATCACAAGCACATTGAAGACTTTTATTTCTGCTGGTCCTCAACAAATTGGTATGTTGAAGAACGCAGGATGGGGGCAACGTGATCTTGGAAATGGATACTTCGATGTATGTATCCCGTTGAGTATGCTTTTGGGTTTTTGTGAAGACTTTAAAAGGATACTGGCAAATGTGAAACAAGAACTAATACTTATTCGATCTAGGGACGATACAAATTCATACGTGCAGGCCAATCCAAACCCTCAGAAAAGTAAATTTGCCATCAGTAAACTGGCATGGGTGGTGCCTCATCTGCAAGTTAGTGAAAGAGAAAAACTAGCGTTGCTTAAGATTGTAGATAGTGGGAAGCCACTTCGCATTAATTTCAGAAGCTGGGATCTTTTGGAGTACCCGCTGCTTCCTATAAGTAAGTCTCAAATTTGGTCTTTGAAAACATCAACGCAACTGGAAAAACCTAGGTTTGTAGTATTGGCATTTCAAACAAACAGGAAACGGAATGCCGAATTAAGTGCAGCTATCTTTGACCACTGTAATCTCACCAATGTCAAAGTGTTCCTAAATGACGTTGCATACCCTTACGAGAACATGAATTTGGACTTTAAGAAAAACCGAACAACACTGTTGTATGACATGTATGCAAGATTCCAACAGGCTTACTACGAACGAGACCATCCCTCACCGCTACTAGAGCGAGAAGACTTTATTGCCACTGCTCCTATAGCTGTAATAGACTGTTCACATCAAAATGAGTCGATAAAAACAGGACCTGTGGATATTCGTATGGAGTTTGATAGCACTGACAATTTTCCAGCCTACACCGCCGCATATTGTCTAATCCTTCACGACCGTGTGGTTGAATACATACCGCTAACAAGTGTTGTGCGTAAACTCACATAAAACCAGATAGCGCCCATCATCACCACCCAGTATCATGCCGACCATCTTCCTGGACGTGCAAGGATTCAAGACGAGAGATGGAGCGTTTATCTTTAAGGAAGTTGCTGTGTGTGTAGTACAATCAGACATCATTATTGCTACACATTGCATCTCTGTAAAATCACCAAGACGTGGAGGTAACGACCCAACAGTGAGATGGTTGACACATAATTACCATGGAATACCTTGGAATACTACTGGTGTTACGTTCAGTAGACTATGTACTATTTTACATGCAATCACCAATACAGATGACTCAATCATATATGTTAAAGGACTGGAGAAGGCTCGATGGTTTCAGAAGATTATCAGGAAGAAAGTCTGCTACAATATAGAAGATTTAGGATGTCCACCTCTACGAGAACTCAGAAAGAATAATTTGATTAAACTTTGTAAAGGACATTTATTTTGTAATGCTATATGTGCTGTTGAAAATGTATATTTAATTGCCCAATGGTGGGTGAAATAAAAAAGAAATCAAATCAAATACAATGCATTTTTTATTTATACTTTTTATACATGTATTTTATTAACGACATTTTTCTTTCATATGGATGTACACATCAGTTCTTGCACTTATTGTCCACGGCCATTATATATGGTCCACAAACATCATACCCGGGGGTGTAATTCTTAATTACAATGTTATTAACATCGGGTAATACAAGCAAACTTTTATATGCAATAAGTTCATATTTTAGTAGATTATAATCCAATCACGAACTTGGTGTCACTTG
This sequence comes from Vandiemenella viatica, assembly GCA_031002005.1. Lineage (NCBI taxonomy): Eukaryota > Metazoa > Arthropoda > Insecta > Orthoptera > Morabidae > Vandiemenella > Vandiemenella viatica. The sequence goes on from JARYHS010011598.1 coordinate 13,934, forward strand.
AGCCACACGAACATCGTTAATGTACATATCAACCAGTTTTTGCGCTGTGGCCATATTAAAGTCTCGTAGCACTTTACTTGACAAAATGTCCACAAATTCTATGTAGTATCTTGCAACTAGATATCCCCACCTCTTCTTGACGGCCAAGGCGCTGGAAACTGCAGGCTGCGCGTCGATGATGTTCTTCCAAGTCGAATCTCCGAAGTAGACGCCGCTGGCAGGATCGGCATTTGGGGCGAAGTATACTGTTTTCACCCCGGCAACTGTACGGCAGGAGGAGACGGGGGGAGCATGTTCAAACCTGTCGATGAAACGATGCAGCTGGTGGGGTTAGGGATCTGACAATAGAATGGGAAGCTGCTGCTTCGCAGATGACGGTTAGAGGCCGCTCAAGTGGTCTGACAATAGAACAAAGGACCGCGAGGGCAGCTGGCGCGACACACCTGGTGTGGTTGGGGTCGCTCAAGTGGCCTAACAATAGAACGCCAAGGGCAGCTGGTGCTAGGGAAGGCAGGTGTTCAAACAAGTGGCCATGATTGACAGGTGGGGAGGACAACAAAGAACCGCGAGGGCAGCTGGCGCGACACACCTGGTAGAGATGGGTAGGTGCGGATGGATGCAGTTCCGCGGACCCGTATCACTTGCGCGAGGGATGGATGTACATCCGAGAGCTTGTCGGATCTGCTTCCAGCCGGACCTGTAACAGCGCCACAGTTCTCGCGTGGCCGGAGGTTGAACCACGGCCGGACCTGCAACGCGGAGTTGGAATGCAATTTTTCATTACAGTTTCGATTTGAAATCTATGTTTTGAAGAGTTTAATGTCATTTACTGTACGATTGGATTACAGTTCTGTTTAAAGATGAGATTATAAATGAAAAACTATTTCTTAATGTCTGACTGCTAGTAGATAATTACAATAACTATTAAATGTCAATGGGTAGCTAAAACCCGGTAGTACTTTATTGGTCGGGTTCATGCTTCTAAGGTGAGGAATGTTTTACGTGCTAAATAAGAATGGACTTATAATTTAACTTGTAATTTTAATGCGTTGTAGTATTATTAAACTTTTAACGTTCAGTTTGATTGATCACAAAGTCTCTAGAATTTTAACTTTCTGAATTCTAATGGCTTAAGGACAAATCAGATAATACATTTAACATCTCTTTATTGCAGAAACATGGTTCTTAGGGTTTCCAAGGAACATTATACATATCTATACTAATATTATAAATGCGAAAGTAACTCTGTCTGTCTTTATGTCTGTTTGTTACGTTCCTTGGGCTAAACGGATACTCCGATCGTGATGAAATTTGACAGGAAGATGCTGTTGACATTAGGATCGAGATGGGATACTATATTATGTATAAATAAGAACATATTGTCATTAAATTATGAAAACTATCTCAACTGTAAAAGACAAACGCATAATGTATATTTATATTTGTAATGCGCTCGTAAATCAGGCAACGTTAAGGTGGCGTAGTGGTAACGAGTTTGCTTCTTATTAATCTTGCAGCGTTGCTCCGGGATCTAATCCCATTGGGTACAGATATTTTTATGAATTGTTTTTCATAGTTTGAGCCAAGCCTTGGATTTTATAGTAAGGATACCATGTTCTGGCAAATCTTTGGTGGTAGAAAGCGTTAACTTTATTCACGGTATACTGGTTCCACAGGTAGTTTTTGTGTGATCTAAACTAATAATATTGTGTATGCGAAAGTGATACTCCATCCTTTTTTTTTACGTTTTGATGAATATATGTGTATACCGATGACAAGGAAATACTTTGTATATTTGGGAACGAAATAGGATACTTTTTCCGATATGAATAACAGTTTTAGTCATGAGACAGGTTCGACGGTAGAATGGTATATCGATGGCGTTCCCGTCATTTTATGCCGACTCAGTGTTGTTTGTGACATCTTAGATAATTTTCAGCTTTGTATATCCAATTCTAGCAATCAAATTCTAAATCTACGCGTACGAAGTCGCGGGTAACAGCTAGTAATATATATCAGTATGAATATGTGGCATTATTGCGAGCTACTCTGCTGGCCGCTTTTACAGAAATATTTTATAATCCAGCCGTTTCTAGAACGTCTAACAATGGCTCAAACAATCGGTTATTATTACTAAGAATTAAATCTTGCTTAAAAATACTTTCAACTAAATTGGAAATAATTTTAAATAAAATTACAAAGAAATTAAAAGTTTCTGAAATTGCACAAAATAAAATAAAGATTTTGAAAGCACCAAAAACACTTTATTGTAGCTGGCAAAACATAAATATTACTGTTTGATTAAAATGCATTGTATCGCACTCGATTTAGCATTCACGACAACGTTTTATTCACTCAATCAAAACAGTTTCACATAGTATACAGAGCAAAACACTATACATAATATAAGAACAAATCTCACGTAATTTCTCGCTCACAATTTAAAATAAGTTATACTTGCAATTTTGTTTTTTGTTCATTTATAATAAACTGTTTCTTAAGCTGGTATATTGTGGAAAGGCAATATTTATCTAAAAATGTTGACTCTTGAATAATTTCATTTTAGTAAAAAAACTAACAGTTAACAAAGAGTTTCGATTTTTTTAGTAGTACTTAAACATTATTAAGAAATGATTTCATTTTATTCTTATAGAAGCCCACAGAAATTTTACTCTTACTTTTATCATTATCAAGTCTGATTATGTTGTGATTTTCTAATATTACGTACAATTGTGAGTTTCAGACAAAAATAAAACAAAATTATCAGAATTAATATTCTTTCATTTCATAAATTAGTGGATAAACACGATATAACTCATACTGCAGTTCTCCTTGGTAGGATTTGTATCCACCATATGCTCGATTGTAGGTTCGGACCCATACAGGTCCGCCGGACATGTATTACTGGATGTAGGTCCGTACACATCCAGTTCCGCCATACACTCCGCGCGCTCGATTGTAGAACCGGACCCATACAACTCCGCCGGACACGTAACTGGATGTAGGTCCGCACAGATCCAGTTCCGCCATTCACTCCGCCCGCCCGATTGTAGAGCCGGACCCATACAGGTCCGGACACGGAACCTGGATGCAGGTCCGCAGCGCTGGATGTACATCCGGACCCGACTCCTTTAAAATCTCGGACCTGCCCATCTCTAACACCTGGGTCGCTCAAGTGGTCTAACAATAGAGGGGTAACTGAGGTTAGTCAAGTGGCACTCAAGTCAAGTTGCCCTCAAGTCAAGTGGGAGGGGAGAGAACAATAGGTGTGAAAATGATTGACAGGTGGGAGGGGAGAGAACAATAGAGGTGTGAAAATGATTGACAGGTGGGAGGGGGAGAACAATAGAGGTGTGAAAATGATTGACAGGTGGGAGGGGGGAGAACAATAGAGGTGTGAAAATGATTGACAGGTGGGAGGGGGAGAACAATAGAATGATACAATGTATCCAATTAGAACAATAGCCTAATTAGCATAACAATAGAGGCGGCATCCTTTGTGGCAGCGCACAGACAATTCATACCTACTCCTGTTCAACACTTGAAATGTAAATATCTTGGCATATATGGTGGAGTAGTATGAGACCCACGTTTTGTGTTTCTTTTACAAGAGCTAAAGGAGGAGCAAAGAAGAGGTGCTAGATTTGTCTCTGGAAATAATTGCAGAACACAATCATTATCTGATATGATTAAGGAACTCGAATATGATTCATTGGAAGACAGGAGAATGCAGGGAGTGTACAAGGCGTAAATTGGTGATGAGGCGTGGAAAGATATTGGTGGATGAATTGAGAGTGGTGCATGGAAGGAAAGAGATGACCATGACCACAAGCTGGCACTCGATTTCAGGCATAATGGCGTGTAACATTTTCTTTCGTAGTTAATGGCGTGATGGATTCAAATAAATCACCATTAACGACGAAAGAATTTAAAATTTAGAAAAAGTAGGCGGGTACAAGAAAGGTAAAAAATAGGTGTGTATTACTATTAGTCCGCGAAATAGGTGTGTAGAAAATAATCCTTGACTATCAAGGAAACATTGGCTGTATAGGTAACAGCAGGGGA
>JARYHS010011599.1:0-24991 GCA_031002005.1 Vandiemenella viatica
TATTGAACACCCGAAGAAAATAGGCCTCCCAATCGTGATAATATAATTAATTTATCATACTGTACAAGGTCACCACGGCTAAGCACGTCAAACAAATGTAATTGGTATTGTTAGCCGTATGTGATTATCAACTAGTATATCTAACACCTCCTGCTGGACCTGTAAATCGATTAATTAAATAATAAACCTGTTGAATTTTCGCAGTTTGAAAAATTTCAAACAGGAACTGCACTATCAGTTGTTCTTGGTCAATGTAAAATCCAGCAGTTCTTAATAACTTCAAGTGATTCCACCCGTACAACGGTACAACTTACTATGCGTACCATTACTCATCATAGATACACTGAAATATTTCCCATTTCTGTCTCACAAAATTTCTCAATAGAAGAAAGAGTTGCTTAACTTCATGATCTCCTCCATTCTTTAAAAACCTAAGGACTCAAAAGAATTAATAACAATTGTGCCTAATACGCATAACTGCATTACAAAAAGCTACGAGATAAGTCTCAGGAATCCAGGATCGTTTGTAAACGAATAAGCTGTGGAATTTATGGAATGCGTATTGAATATTGCATTTCCTGGTGTTTGATACGGTGAGCTTTCCTCGTTATTAAAAATTATTTGTCGTTTAATGTCTTCCACTGTGATGTATCCATTATTTTCATGCGAGATAAGCAAGTAAGATGTTAACTATCACAGTATTGGAACTAAAATGTTCTCAGAATACCTAAATCGAAATCCTGTTTTGTTTCTTCCATATTTGTTTATCGAGATACGAATAGTAGATGTGACATGCTACAGAAAAGGTGTCAACCGACCCAGGGAATCACACAGTTAGTGCTGCTACGACTGCGACTGTTAACCTTTGTCGCAATGATTTAGCGCTGCTTAAATGAGGCTTAGCACGCAAAACTAGTCGCGAAAGTCGTTACAGACTACGCGCAAACAACGAAAGATAACACAGCCACACTAGCCTTGTTCCTATAGATAAGACGCTTGCGAAATGTAATCTGAAGCGAAGGACATGCTAAACAGCGTCGGTGGTGTGATATTGAGTCGACTACATTTGGCGTTCGTCACGTTATTTAGAACCACCATGCCACGTGTATATTGAGTGCTCATACCGCACGATACCTTAGCGTTTAATCTGATCATGTTCAAGTCCTGCTCAAGCATTTTTTACAATCAAGACATTCGAATCATCAAATACATAAAGAGGTAATAACTAATGACATTCCATAACTTTTTAAGAAATATATGAAAGATTGGTACAAAAAAATAAGCAAATAACCAATCATAATTGAGTGATAATGTTTCGTTACAAAAACTTTTTATGAGTATGTTATATCTATTTCATCACCCCTTTCCTTTCCTTTATAGTTCTTTCAGTTCTATCATAATCTTGACCCTTAGTGATGGTTAAACTTCACGATTAAAATTACATGTTATGTAAGCGAGTTCCTTTGAGAGCTGCAATGTAATTTTTGAGTAAAGATCTGAAATTTCGTACGAATTTACTTCTTTAAAGTCTCCAAATATAACGACACACATATTATTCACATTTAATAAGTTCCCACGAAGTTCCACCAAATCTTATCTGGACGTCTAGTAGTGTCATTAAATTCGCTGCTAACAATTCTATGCCCTCAACCAAACATCACTGCATGTTAACTCTTCTATTCCCCTCAATACAAATTTAAAAGGAAGTCCTGTACACATTAAACATGGGATAATTGTTTGTTTCTGTTATCTTTAGTTATATAATCATTTAATAAATGATTTCTATTAGTTCTTTTATACCATATCTCTGCTACGTACCGTACAAAAATCTTTTTTTATTGTTTGTTTTGCAGTCAATGAAACATCTTCTGCGAAATTTAATCAAAACGATGAAAAGGGAGCTGGAGTGTGATGCAAGGACAGATAGACGAAGATACAAAGTGACAACATTATAAGGTTTACTTTTTTCACAATTTTACTAACGACTGATAAAAAACATAATGCCGTGTCATATAATTTAAAGTACTAACATTGATTTTGGTCTATTGTGGATGTGGTTTTTTGACGTTGATGAAATTCTGTAAGTGCAATTTTGTTGTACACCATTTTTCCGCAGTTGCTTAGTAAATTAAATGTTAATAAAGAACACCAATGCAACTGTTTCTATGTGGTTTAATGCAGTACGCATTTTGCCTCTTATCGAGGCATCACCAATGACGATTCTGTGTTGAAATTTATACTTAGTTCACAAACTTATTGCACAATGTTTTCCCAACGTAAATACGGTAGTGTGTAGTAAAGAATCAGTAAATGTTCCATTTTATGACTGCATTAAATATTACTTAAAACACTATGTAGAAAGTTCAGCAATATCCATATGTGCGACATGTCTCTTGTAAAGAAACAAGGATATTACGGCTGATCCGAAATGTTTGTCGGTGAAAATGATATATTTCTATTTTGCTCTTCGTTTGTGCTGTCAATTTTATCAGCTTACGTGGAATAAAAAGCTTAAGATAAGATGAAAGTGGCGAGATGCGGAGAAAGTTGAACAGCAGTCGGTATCCGCAGAAACTCTCACATTCGCTATGCTTTCACATAGCCACTTCTCAGCTATTACTCAGTTTTGTCTATCCATTTAAAATGGCTAAATTCAGTGATTCATTTAAAATCCCGTTGTTTTTCAGTGCTGTTCACTTAGAAACTACTATGATTATTAGTTACGCGCTGTGAACTGATAACGTCATGATGATTCTGTCTCTATTGGGTTAATGTATGACGGCGCATAACAGAAATTTGTACTAAAGGTTTCAGTTTTTTTCGCCTGCTGAAGCGATCACCATAATTAAACGTGATGTTTGCTGCTGTCACGGCGTGACACAAAATGTATTATATTTTTTAAATCCCACACGAATGACAAATAAAATTTAGAATTCCAATTTCACAATACGTATGACTAACAGTGGCTGGATCGATACCATCTCACAGAACTTTTTTAATATTCTCTTTAATGGAAGCTAATTTAAGGTTTGTCACAAATGGTAAGTCGGACTATAATTCACCGTTTCTTTCTTGAAGTGTCATTTTGATTGTAGAATTTCTAACCGTTGGATGTAACAAACCAGCTAGAGAGTCAACAAGTTGATAGTAAGTAATACAAGGACGATAAGCGACCATTTTCAGATCGTCGAATAACTGAGAGGTGCAGATAACGGTAATTGGCACTGGCTACGCTGCCCCATGTGGGTTGTTCGTTACAGCCACGTGTTGAATTAATCGCTTGTCATTACATACGTTAATGTCGGCCATTAAGCAGCCGAGTTATTAACCTCCTTCTCTTTTATTGCGAGAAAATCTTCCACTTAGTGGATCCCGCCAAGTCGAGTTAACGGCGGCACTGCCCACCCTTTTCTCGAAACAATTAGAGTAATTTTTGTACCTCAATTTCTTCTGCCTAAGTGGCGCCACATGACTCAAATTTCTATTATGTCACCGGTCTTAGCATACACACACACACACACACACACAAAATTGATCTTTTTTTTAGTTCGTATGCAAATGTTATCGATTTTGTAATTCACATATTGACTGACGATCACCAAAACCAGTAGTCGTAAAAACCAGGAATTTTGAACTCAGATAAAGTTTTACCTCCAGATTGCAAGAAAGGACTAAAACTCGTAAATTTCCGTATATCTTCCCTTTATTTACCCCAAACGCGAAATTTCTTTCTACCCTAACAACTTTATATGCGCTAGATTTACATTATAGACGGCGCTTGCTAAGAGTAACTAATGTGTAAAATTTTACTTCCTTCCTCACCTTACTTTGAAAGTAAGTGAAGGTCAAATTTTTTTTTATCGAGTATGACACCTCGACTCTATAATTCCATTAAACATCCCGCGGTCCAGTAACAGTATGCATATATGGTTTCACACTCAAATCATAAAAAAATGTAATGTTGGTGATTTTTGCTCTATTTATTGAATTGCAACCCCAAACTTGAAATGCGGAGTATATTTGCAGGTTAATTGCTTTGCTCTGTATGGCGCTGTATGCTTCAAACTTCTTTAATGAATACAGATAAGTAAGCTTAACTGACACTTTAAATTTTTCTTCATTGCTGTGCTTAGTCTGGCAGTTAATTAGACTTTACTTATGCTTGCAATTAAATCTGTAGTAATCGGCATTGCACACCCAGGCGCGCACACACAGTTTCCAGTGGGCTTTATTGGTAGCGTACACACGTAATAGACGTCTTGAATTCTGAAATAACTTTATCCTCCGATTTTCAACTGGAAACGTTACATTTGAGCGAGGCTTCAAAATAAGCTATGAACTTACTCAAAGAAATTAGATCCCACGAAATCAATTCTTGTAAAAATATACTAAGTCTCGTGGTTTTTTAGTGACAAAAAGATTTTGTTCAGAGCCAAATCTACACATTACAGTGTGTATTAAATTCACTTTTGAAAAAGAGTTATTTCTTTCGATGTTATAAATCGTTGATTTAATTTTTTTTTAAAAAATATGGTGACTGGGCCATTATAAATGAAATGTTTTAGTAGATCTAAATAAATACATTAAATTAAAAAAATATACACAAGTCAAGATTTCCATCGCACATCTTTCCAGTTTAACAAGTCTTAGAATAAATAATGTATACTATACCTTTCATTTCAGTAAAACTTATGACATGTATAATGGCCACGTCACCAGAATTTTTATTTTAAATCAATGATCCATAACAAGGAGAGAAACGATTCTGTTTGAGAAAGTGAAGTCGATTAACTCTGTACAGCGCAGACGTGGCTCGGAACAAGATCTCATAACTTTTTGTCATTGAACAACCTCGAGACTTGGCATACTTTAACAATAATTGTTTCTGTGGGATTCATTGATTTGAACTTTTCTACTCCGAGCAGGACATGGGTGTGTGTTATCGCAGTCGTGGTGACTGCTCGTGGGTGGAGGACACTGTTCGTGGCCTGGCCGGGAGGTGTAATGATCGCTGCGGGGTGAACGCCCGCTCCTGGTACAGTAGTACTGCTCGGCACGACGACCGCACGCGCTTCCGGGTTCCCGAGCGCGATCACACTACAAAGCCGGCTTCGCGTCTCTGTCTTTCACAGATCACATAACTCCGCGAACGACCTCTACATTCAGTTGACAGAAGTGCCCAATCCATCCATAACCACGATGCATAAAGTTACGCATTTACTTTCGACATCGTGGTCATGTGCCAGTAGAGTTGCCAACCACTCTTTATAACATAATTTACCGTTAAAGTATGCCAAAATACTTTATTTCCAGTAAAGTATACAATACACGGAACGAAACTCTCTTATGCTAGTTGCACTCCCTCGTGCGTGCCAATCCTTGATCATTTTACTTACCGCTTGATAGCCGAGGCAACAAGAGCGGACCATCCATATTGTGGCATTCGTGTCGACTAGTGTCTCCTCGCCGTTATTTCTTTAACGGAAGGGTGGATGTCAGTCACGTGACCTACAAGCCGAAAATTCGCTGTTTCTTCTGTTCCGCGTAGTTTTGAGGTTGGTGTTTTCCAGTGCATTATTTTTCTTCTACATTGTTTAAAATGGCAAGTTGTTCAGATTCTGTGGAAAGGTAATTCAGCAACTCAAAAAAGCAAAAATGGAGAAAGCTAAACAACTGCAAACATATAAAGATTTGTGGGATTAAACATGTTACTGGATAAGAATAGATTCTGAAAATAAATTCTTAGTGTAATTCAGTATCTGCGCTGTGGGTTTTACTATTGCATCAGGTGGCATTGAACGAGTAAATCAGTCAACATCCATCATGACGCGGCGTCACCCGGACAGCCTAGAGACTTAAAAATGATTTATTTATTTATTTAAAATTTCAGTTTTAGGTTGTGGCACCAGCTATAACAAGTTGAAATGAAACCAAAAAGTAATAGCACGAAGATACATGAATTTAAATCAATAAATAACTAAATTAATAAAAATACTTCTTTTCGTTTCAGATACTTTTTATTTTCCGCTTCCAAGGACAAATATGCGTTATTTTTTTTCTAAATGGTTGGCAACCCAATTTTCCAGCAACTTCTATTTTGATTTTCAGCCTTAAATACCATACTAGCTGTTACATCTCATATGTAAGGGGGCATCCATAAATTACGTGAGGTGAAATAGGGGAGGGGGGGGGTCCGGCGAAATCTCACCAGATCTCACCAGGGGGGGAGGGGGGGGTCTACGGAAATCTCCTAAAAAAAGGTCTACAATTTGCGCGAAAGTCGATTTTAGGCGGGTATTTCGTCAAAAAAAGTTAGGGTGTGACCTTAAGAAAAAAAAAAAAAAGGTCTACAAAAGTTTCGAGGGCGATTTCTTGGGGGGGTTCTCACGGACCAGATCTCACCAGAGGGGGGGGGGGTCCGGCCAGATCTCACGAAATCTCACCAGGGGGGAGGGGGGGGGTCCAGAAATCCGGAAAAACACCTCACGTAATTTGTGGATGCCCCCTAACGGAACAGACGCAGAAGCCTAACAGTTAATTTAGTGCATGACAGACTTCGGGGTTAGGTATCCAACTCTGCTTCTCTCCAGTGCTAGCCTAGTTGCTGCGCGCATTGCTAATGGTATCTTTCAGCTACAGTCAAATTTATTATAAATACTGTATTCTGAGTAATTTTATTAATATACAGCGAATTTTTTTTAACTGCTTAACGTGTCTTAAGTGCGAGGTCTTTAGAGACGAAAAAAGGATGGAGGGCAAGGAATGGGAAGGAATTCGGCCATGGCTTTTTGAAGGAAGCATCCCGACATTTGTCTGGAGTGATTTGGGAAACCATGGAAAACCTAAATCTGGATGCCCGGACGGGGATTCGAACCGCCGTCCTCCCGAATTGGTACAGTGAAGTCTTCTCGACATAAAACCATCAGTTTACAACTTAAAAAATACATTATATTTAAGCGTTTTCAGTATTTGCCTACATCTACATAATTATTCTCTCTGCAATTCACAAAATTGTGGGTGGCAGAGGGTGCTCAGCACCAAAACTATTCGCTGTGCATTCCAATTCCGAATGGTACGAAGAAATAAAGAATTGATATAAACATCAGTGTGGCACCTTATTTCTCTAATCTTTCATGCCATTCCGACTCAAAGAGGTTGGTGGGCGAAGTATTTTACCACACTCGCAAGTGAAAGTGGGAGTACACATGTTTACAAATAGGCTAAGTTTAAACGAAACGTGCGTCGTTTATCTACCAGAGACTCCCAGCCCAGTCTACTAATCAGTTCTGTGACGCTTTCATAAATACTGTAACAAGCGGTCACGAATCGAGCGGCTGTTCTCTGTACTTTCCCTATTCTGTCAATCAACCCTTTAAGAAACAGATCCCAAATTTGTCGCTTAAATATCAGAACAATTTCAAGTCCCTAGGTTACGCCGTTTAAACGGTAACAAAAATGGTCTAAAATTAATAGCTTTGACGACACTCATAACTTTACTTTCCAGCGAAAAAAATGGAACAAAAAACGTTGGTCGTCTACTTGGTGAGCTCTGTATTCATACATTTTGGACCCTTTTTATTTCAATGTAACTCCTAGAGAACATAATTTTTCTAACTTTAAATACGAGAAGTCTTTTTGGTTTAACGAAACACCTATTGTGTGTAAATCTGGAGATTGAAACGTACTTCATTCACTATCTAGAGGGCGACAACAGATAGACACTCTGTGCTCGGGACCTTAAGAAGCCGAGCTGAGTCCTCAGAGATACCGTTCGTGCTCTGTACCGTTGAGCTACTGCCACCGGTGCGCATCATTGAGTCCGAACATTGCTGGAAACGTAACAACCAAAAAATCTAACGCCGCACCGAAGAACAAATACGCTGGAATTAGAGTCTTTCTGCAATCCTCTCTAATATTCGGATAACACATTACCAAAAACATTACCCATTCACACAGTTTGAAACTGGTGCTTTCGGCACAAACGTGACACCAAGCGTGGATGATAAACGGTAACGCTTTGGTTTCGCATGTGGAACGACGTGGATTCGAGTCCCCTTCCGGAATCCAGATTTTGGTTCTCTATGGTTTCCTCAAATAAATCCATGCGATACTTACTCTACAAGGCCATCGACTATTATCTTCCCGTTTCTTACCGCAACCCTTTCCCGCCTCTAACGACGTCGACGACACATAAAGCCAGAAAAAACAGTGACAGATGAGATGGCTACGGCAGACAAATGAAGTACGATACGGTGCACTGTGCTAGATTTAGCTGGCTCTGTTTTGACAGGAGCTACCAGTCAGAACAGAGGGGGGAAAACGATATGTGCAGCTGATGAAATAGTAAATAAAAACAACCGCCGAAATGGTATTATTTTAGGATTGCATCAAATATGATTTGAAAAATTGTAAAATTGGGTTTAAATTTGAATGCAGATTCGTCGCTGGTTAGAGACGAAATGTATACAGAAGGGAAGAAATAATAATAATATTAAACAGTTGCATTGGCATTCTTTAATAGCAATTAATTAACTAAGCAAATACGAAAAAATGACGTGCAACGGTATTCGAACCGGAGACCGCAGAAATCCTCCTGAGCACTCGTTGTCTCTTTGCGTGGGAACTGAGAGTGTTTGTGGCGTGGTGAGAGTGCAGGACGCTGTACACAGCCAACTCCACTTCCAGCTACTGGCTCCAGCACGCAGACAGGACTGCCTCGCCTCAGCTGATTCAACATCGAATCTAACCTGTTTCACTTTCAATTAAGGCTTCTTGGCAGGGGGAGGAATTAAAGCAGGAAACTGAAAGGAACTGGACCTTTTGAATTAACCATACCCGCATTCGCCTGGCGTGATTTAGGGAAATCATGGAAAACCGAGATCTAAACGGACTTATCGATGATCGAATCCGCGGCCTCCTGAATGTCAGGTACAATCATCTTTTTAATCAACGGAAAGTAATTTACAGCTGAAAGATTGGTTCAACTGTTAGTGCGGTAGCAATTTTGTAACTACGATAGTCACATTCCCACAAAAAATAATAATAATAATAATAATAATAAAAACAGTTTTCTATGCGGGTCATGCAAAAGTTATTGGTTAGATTTTCATTAATGTACAGCGCGTGGGACCGTGTGTTAAATAGGGAAAATATCGTTTCGCTGTGTCATCGTAAAGCTGATAAATTTAAGATATTTATTGACTAAATGTTATTCATACAAAAAATGCTTGTCGAATTTTCATGTGGTTTTGACTAGTATACAGCCCGTGTTCCTGTGAAAAGAATAAAGTATGTTTTATTTTGAGGTGAGGTCGAAAAGCTAATTATTTAAAATACAAATGTCCACAATTTAGTATTGATTTGAAGGTAAGTCACGTCTTGCAGGCGAAATGTTTATAGTAACTTCAGCAAGCTACCTTCATTGTATTATTATAGGAATGAAGTTACAGTTTTTATTATATAATCCCTTCATCCAGAAAGATCAGTAACCAACAGGGTCTGTGCATCACGTATTTCTTGATCATGCTGTACGCGTTTCGTCTCTCACCACGGGCTGTACATTAAGAGAAACCCAGTCAAAATCTGACTAATAACTTTTGCTTTAATCCTGTTCATAATTTTCAGACAGACACAAATTAAAAAAAAAAATACATCTCATTTCTTTCCTGTAGCGCTTTAATAGTACCCGAACTCATTTTTTTTAAGGATATATCATATGTGCAGACTTTCCCGATTAGAGTTTTATTATATCTATAGATTAAACCCAATAGTTAGTTTAGAATGACTAATGAATTCATATAATTCCATCTGTTCGTCGTTTTCATTCTAGTCCTTTCATTTTTTATGTATGTATATAAAAAAACAGTATTAATAGCGAGTTAGTGTAACGCAAAAAACAATTCTGAAAGATCGAAAATATTATCTTTGGCCGGGACTTCAAATAATGATTACGAAGTTTTTATCGGAACATAGGTCCGATTTGGAAGGGTTAAAGTCACAATGGTGTATGTCAGTCACATTTTCAAGAAAAAATACACTGAAACCATATATAGATGAATCAATCTCTCGATCTGTTAGTAAAAGATGTGAAGCAAGTCAGATTTTTATTAAGCTTCCAACAGGAGGAACTGGAAATTCTAGTGGTGATCGGAACACCTGCTTTGTTTATTAGCAAAGTGGTAAAAGTCAGACTCAAATCATTGTATTTGTAAACGCATCCTGCCTATTAACTGTGTAAACGTATCCTGCATGCTGAATTAATGCTCACTTCCGCATAGGATTTCTAATGACATCATTGATTCTAAAGAAACAATTCAATAGACATTCCGCAATCTCACTTTATATCAGTTTTTGGTTATAAATACACCGGTGTAAGTCATACACACTAGTGTATTAACTCGATTTTTTTAATAAACACTAGTTTAAGTCGTTTTTGTTAACAGTAAAATGTAACCATTTTATAGACTTTATTCAATTCTATCCTCGGTGTTATATTTGATTCCAGGTGACATCACTAAAATGACAATATCACAACATTTATGTTCCAGAATTTATTACAGTATATTTTGCATTATGTTAGTTTCTAGAAAGCAAGGAAAAGTGACTTACACTACTGAATTTTAACCCTTCCATATAGGCTATTTCTGAATATCCCGGTATTTTGTATTTTCTACGTTCTTACTAATTTTCATCATTTAAGACAATTGTTTTTAAGAATTCCCTGTAAAATAAAATTAAGCGCGAAAAAATTGTTTTAAATGACTGCCGTTTTCTTTTAAAACTTTCCATAAGCAGAATACATCATGACAACAGTATTTAAAAAAAAAAAAAAAAAAAAAAATACCCTTTGATCTGTGTGACAGTTTAGCCAACTCCAATTTATATTGTACTAAGAATTGTTTCATGTAATTTTGGGACACAATTTTGAGGACAACACAACACTAAAATAAAACCAGGCAGGCCCTAGCGCGGACTCGAACTAGCGACCCTTCAAATGCCAGACCAGCGTGCTAGCCCCTACACTGCCAGGGCCGGAATAGCGAAGGCACGAACTGGTCTGGCTCGGCGTGGCTCTGTCGTGTGTGACTCCCTGGTCTGGACCGAGTCAAATGGAATGTTGCCAAATGGCCTGGTGACAGATGGATCGCTCGTGTGTAGCCGCCTTTAGGGTTCTCGAGAAAATAGTTACAAGCAACTGCTAGTTGTTAATATCTGCACAAATCTTTTCTCTCTCTCTCTCTTTATATTGATTTCACGATATTAAGTGTTTAGCGTAGAGCAAAATACACCTTAGTTGGTAACTTCGAGAAACTCTCTAACTCAAATTGTTAACTTCAATACTCTGTGCTGTTACAAACGACAAGTATATGAACATATAGAAGAACAGACATGAAATGGCTGAAACAGCCTCTAGCAAATCTCAAACCATAACAATTTTCATTCATTTTGAAGTAGTAATTTTCGATGATGTTAATACTCCCTTGAACTGATAAAATAAAACAAAAAAATAAAACAAAAACAGTGAAACATTACTATTAATTTTTTGTTGTTGTTTCAATGGCTTTACGTCGACGCCGAGATCATTAGATTTTGGAAAGGATTGGGGGACAAGGAACGGGAAGGAATTCGACCATGGCCTTTTGAAGGAAGCATCCCTGCATTTGTCTAGAGTGATTTGGGGAAACCATGGAGAATCCAAATATGGATGCCCGGACGGGGATTTGAGCCGGCGTCCTCCCCACTGAAAGATCAAAGCGACGGTTGATTAAATAATCTTCAATTTACTCATCCAGCAAGCTTGGAAGATTTAGATTTGTGATTTCTTGCCTAGTTTACATCCTGATGTCTAGACTGACTAAAAAAAAAAACACAGCGCGTCGTTATTGAAATCTTTCAACTGAAACTGTATTCAGTGAGCGACTGAATGCGTACCTGCCCATTGTTATCCCCAACGAAGAAATACTCTGTTCTGAGTCACGTGAGAAAGAGCTCTGTACATGGGTCACGGCTCCCTTTTATCTGTCACACTGCATAATTCATTACGGCGCCAGGTGAACTGTCAGAGATGTTAAAACCAAGTAGAAGAGAACTCCAACCGCAGGAAACTTTATTTTAAGAGTGGAGGTCACTGTTAAAAGCACACGCTTCGTAAAACTGTAATATTTGGGTGTTTTGTGTAATTGTTTCTTCACTGGTTACTGTTTCGATAAAAGCATTTACACTCCTTAACTTGTGAAAAAAAAATTTACAACCTCTGACACAAAATACAGGAGGTAAAAATGTTTTCAATCGGTACGAAATTAACGAGTATAGTCGCTCTAAAGCAACTGATAATATTTCACGCAAAATCTAAAGTTTCGTGTCTAAGACATCTAGAATGACACCAGTAAACTGTATCACATGAATGTAACGTAATGAATAATACCTGGGTGACCGATCTACGCTCGGTATCTTTCGATTTCTGTTCAGTTTGCATGATTTCACCAAAATCTTTAGAGACATTTGTGAGAAATTAATTTTACCAATATACAAGAATTACTCATAAATAGTATTATAGATTCGATAGATTAAATTTATTATGAAAACCTTAATTAGTTCACGATGTGGCATTAGAGCAGTTTCTGAAATACCAAATACTAGAAATGCTCGTTTTTTGTTGTTTTTTTTTTGTTTTGAAAAATGGTGTAACAAATTTTAAAATCAAATCGTTACCTAAATATGAAATTTCATCCAAATCGCTATAGCCGTTTCCGAGTCGTTCGGTTTACCATATCATAAATTGCTTTTAAAGAAAAATGCTTTTATTATGTTACATAGAAATCTTAATGCTAATTAGGGATGGTGCAGGATTAGTGGTAATTCTCTTAGACGAGTACATCATCAGTACTAAATTCGTTCTTTCCCTGTGAATTCGTGGACAGCAAATTTCTCACAGGAAACTAATACTGTGTTTAACCTGATAACAGCTGATTAATCGATGTAAGCCATCTGACAGTGCGCTCTTGGTTGGTAGATACATTTGCTGCTACGCGATCACACTTCTTTACTTGAGGCAACTAACAGTATATAGTACTGACTACCTGTTAGGTACTGTTCTACGCTGACTTCGAGCTTCAAGGTAAACAGCTAGAAATTATACAATAGAGATCTCAAGTGGGAGCAAGTACGATATGAAGGTGTGCTAAATAAACACTTTAAAGATTTTGTTCACAATGTTGCAATAGTACCATAGGCGAATTTAATATCCGTCATTCCATTTCTTGAAACAGTGGGAACCACAACCTTCATCTTCCAAACCTCTGTATTCGTATAGAGTTCTATGAGCGTTATTACCACGATGAATTTATTTCCACTTTTGCGAAAATTTCTGATTTATCTAAAAAAAAAATTTGAAAGGTCGATAAGCATTTTTTGTTCTGTATGTGCCAAAGTCTAGTTCCTGACAAGTTGGCTGTTTTCTCGAACTATCCGTCGCTGTACAGCATAATTTTTCGGTCCCACACTTATTAGTTGGAACTATTTTTACAACAACATTCTACCATACAAACATTTTGGCAACGTTGGCTATAAGTATGTACAAAATAAATGTATTCTATTAGAAGTATGACCGTGAAATAGACGAAATGGCTTCCTTATACAGAATTAGTCGACTGATATGAGAACTGGAACGTTTCAAGACATTAAATTTCTTTTCCGCTAAAACAAATATGTAGTGTACAAGTGTTTGCCTTAGGATATATATCTTCAACTATATGATACACATAATAGATAACTTTTATGGGGTTATTGGTTAATAAATTTTTGTGCTTGAATATTTTATCCTAACCACAGCACCACCTTGATTATAGAGAATATTTTATATTCTGTCAGGAAATATTCACTTGTACGGATGTTATCGGGATTCTTAACCCAGCCCAAAAAAAAAACAAAAAAAAAAAAAACAAAAAAAACAGATTACTTTCAATATGTTCTTTTCCGTGAGTAATTCATCATATGATGAAGTTTGAACAATTTGCTTTTAACGGTAGCGGATGTCATTTATTTCGTGAATTATTCATGTTTTACTCCAGTGATCAAACTTTGCTTCAAAAATCACCAGATGATATTTAAATGCCGGGATGACATTATTATTCCATAAACACTGATTGTGATACACAGTAAAAGTTAGTCCGTACAGTAAAGATTGTCTCGTCAAACTCATCATGTGGAACACTGAGTAAGGGGATCAAGATATTTTGGCAAAAACTCTGACCGCAACTCTAAATAAATAGATGGTATAGCATTGGTTCATCTTTACGCTGTATTAATCCATTATTTGGTCATTTGAGATAAATTTGAATGTAATCATTCGTTTCACAGATATATATATATATATATATTGCTTATGGCTTTATGCCCTGTAGACATAGAGCTCATTAGAGGCGGGAAAGGAGTAAAGAAGGAACTGTACGGAATTCAGCCATGGCCGCACCATCGCAGCATTCGCTTGTAAGAACGTTACCAATTTTTTATTTTATTTTTTACTCAATAACTACAAAAATAATGAACAAAATTAACCAAAATCATCTATTGGCAAGGGATCTCATAAGGTATAAAACTTTTGATAACATGTTTTCTAAAAGATTTAGTAACATAGCAAACAATTTTTACATTGTGATACTAGTTTATTGTGATGCATCATAAAACACGATTATTCTCTCGATAGTAAAATAAATTTCGGAAACATTCATTTTTTACATGTTTCTTCTCATGTTTCTAGTTAATTAATTTTGGTGCTAGATGTGACTTACGTTGAAATAAACAGATAATATTTTTCAGTGCCTTTTTCGGGCATCTTTGCTCTAATTTAGAAACGAACCAGAAATTTCGTTGTTGATAAGTGTGAGATAATAAGAGGCTTAGAATTTGGTACTTTGACCAGTGAAATATATAATCTGCTCGGCAACAGCATAAATCACATCTGAAGCTGTTTGTATTGCACACAAACATACGTGCCGACTTGATAGGGAAAACCATACTGACGCTATGCAGTCGGCACATACAAAATAGCAAATACTTTGTTACTCGTTTTGCTGATACAATCGTTTTGGTATTCCTTTTTTGTGTCATGATTCATTTGTGAGGTCAACTATCATCCTTTTCCAACACACATGCAATAGCAAACGATTCCATTAAAAACTTTATTTTTATTAATTTTAATAAATGTGCGTTTGGGTGATATACGCACTACGCAGTCAGATACTACATTGATGTAATGCTAGTGTTGTTTAAGTTTCTGGTAATTTTGTAAGAATGATGACTGTACTTGCGTATAATTGCGATAAAATCTACACCTATAGAAAACGGCTGACAACACAACCAAGCGGTTCAGGTGTTAAGATTTTATACTAGGAATGTGTTTGCAACAGAGATAAGGCAATACAAGAGAAACACGATACTTAATTAAAAACGCCAGTGGTCTGGGTAGTACTCGAACCAACGACTCTTCCAATAGATGGTCTGGTTTTGTTTCTCAGATTCTATTTTCTCCTGAAACTTATTCGCGGTTCATAAGGATTTTGTATGTTATGTAATAACTGTGATGGATGCGTTTAAACATCTTTATGTCCGATTTAAGGAAGGAATCTCCGTTACATTTTCGTCCTGATGGAAGCCGCAGGTTTTGATTAAGCTTATTGCGTTTCAGTCTCCGTTACTATCTAAAACTAAATGTGTTTCTTCTTTGCTATTCTCTTTTATGAATGTACCTTTCTTTGGAGGAGTTTTCGGTTGGTCGGCGTGTAGATGTGTGAGCGGTAACATTTGCGCCTGGTATTCGAGAGCATGCGGTTCCAAATCCCTTTATACGCATCTAGATTTCGGTTTTCCATGGTTTCCCGAATTACTCCAGCTCCATCAAAAGACTATTGCCTACTTTCTTCCCGTGTCTTGTCCCCAACAATTTCTCACCTATACTGACTTCCACGTAGACGAGGCCGAAAGCAATGGGAGAAAAAAAGGAGATCTTTTGAGCCTGTAGAGGATGGGAGACGACGAATAGGAAGGACTTTTGCTATCACCTTTTGAAGGAACCATCCGGCATTCGTCTTTAGTAATTTCAACAAACCCTTGAAAACCGAACGTTAATGGGGATTTCAACCTGCTTCTTATTAAATGGTAGTCTCACCCACCATGTCTGCTAAGAATATAGTAACAAGTTTTTCATTGGTTTGTGTCATTTCACTTAGTTCACATTAATCGATGGCATACTGCAGAGTGTTTCTGAAATGTTACCACCGCCGTGCAAGCAGTGCTCGTGAACTCTCTGAGTCCCCTGCGGTTGCTTGTGACGACACCCGCACAGCAGGCGCCAGCCGCTGACGTCCACCCTGCGTCACTGTGACGTCACAACAAGTTGCGTCTGCTGGAAGTCGGCAAGTCGACAGCAGAGAATGGCGCGTAACATTAAATTAATTGAAGAGAACTGTGTCGTATTAGTCAAGCAATGCCACTTAGCCTAAAGGAAATTTTATAACACAGTCAAGAGGTTCATGGACACAAGCTTGCTCGTATATGCGGCTTCGGCAAAACGAAACACATGGCAAACAACGGCATCACGGTTATTAGAAAAAAGAGGATCTTTGAACTTTTATTAAATTGTAAAAATATCACTTCTATCTTTTATTTTCTCGACGAATTAATATTAGACCCGCAAAGTGTGTTCTTCTGGAAAGAATAAATTATTCTTTAGGAGTATTATGGGTGACTTTGCTTAGCTTTTGTTTCGTTTCCTCGTTCAGAACTAATTTTTATATCGCAAATAGAACCTTCAGCGTAAATTCTTGCATGTCTGTTGCGTGAAGTAGAGTTAATTCCCTTTTGCAACCACTTCTTATACTCCACTGCAAGTGCGAATGACGACGACTATTCACTAAAATAGTAGCTGCCGCCTCAAAAATTATCTTGTCCAGTGATTTCAACAGATCTACAGTTTCATAAACAGATGGCAAATAGAGGTAAAAAAGTTTAGTTTATTTTCAAAAAAGAAACATTTTCATTACAATTTTTTTAAGATACTTTGGGGCTTTTTTTAGAAAACGAAAGATTACGTTTTATTTATATCGCGCCATGTAATTCAAAAGCGACTATTGCCTAAAAGGAAACTAAAATTTGAAATGAATGTACTGAACACTTATTAATAATACACTATAAATTCTGTCTGTACGCTATATGCATTTGCATATCATGAAGTTTCGTGATAACGAACGAAACTATAGGTAACTAGAATTGCTTCACAATAATTTATTCACATTTTTTCCTCAAGATATTCATACAGTGAATTTCTTTAAACCACTGGTTTTTTCTGTGAACGCTCAAACGTAACATTCGTTAATCCCTTGTTATCCATCTAACGCAGCCGCTTTATTACTACGTGGTCTGTTGGACTGACACACGAGTAAAGTGTTTTCGTTGCTGCGGTGCTTTAAAAACTACCTGCCGAGAGTGCAGTGGGAAATGCAACAAGAGCATCGCACCAGCCATCTCGTGCAGTGAAACAACTGTGTCCGGACAATGAACTGCAAACCTGGCGATCAAACTACGGAGCATTACTTCACTGCCACTGTGTAACATAACCGGTTTGCGTTACGCTAACAACCAATTACGGTGACCAGCGGTTTTCACTGTAGTGTTTACGCACAAGTAATGAGGTAATAAGCTAAACCTCCTTAAGCTCAATAACCCTAAGAGTTCAGGCTGCAGGAAACGAGAGCGCAACCACATCGATGGAATAACAAACTTGCATTCAACTGCATTTAACGGTCAGAAACTTCTTTTAACTTTCAGAGCACTACTCTTTTCATATCCATGAACTCCGCTTGTCACGTTTTAACCTTAAGCGTACTGACTCTGGTCTAACAATGCCTAAGCCAAACTTTACATCCGCCGGAGGGGAAATCGCGTCGTACATCTCAGTCAAATACTTCTTTAATGATCTGATGAAACTAATTCTTTTGCTTGTTACAGCTGAACAAAGTTATAAATGAGTATCCCGGCGATTAACAAGAATCGGAAAATATTATGAAAGCTTTTGGCCATTTTCACTCTTGAAACCTTTTACATGGGATACCTTTTCAAAATAATTAATAATAATGAAATAAATTCTACCAAATCATAATTAAATTATCCATAGAGAGACACTGAAATCGGAAGAATTATTATACACACGCAAACTTTGAGGTTGAAATGAAAGAGAAAGCCCTCCTGTATAATTTTGGTTTCATGCTCTGGAGAGAGCATAGCATTCGTGCAGTGGTTTCATTACTCTAGCTAGGACATTAATAGAATTGGTGCAGCAGTTAGTGCGTTTATGTGATTGTAGGACAGACAATAGTCCATCGATAATCTAATAATCTCCTCCAGACCAGTGTCTAATTGCAGTAGCACGCAACTCATGCGTATAAAGAACATTTTTCTACGCTATTCGTTGAAATGTAAGATCCGTTTTAGCCTAAATGAATAAGTGAAACAGAAACATATCAGCTGTCTCAATGTCAACTGCGATTGCACGTCAATCAATAGACTCCCGAGAAAAAATCCTAAAACCGGAATATGCATGAAATTTCTCAGTCCAAAATATTGAAAGACGCCACTAATTCTCTGAAATGGTCATGCGAATGTCACCTCATCTATCTGTCCGTGCTAATCGTTGTTTAAGACAATCTATATTTATTAATGTTGTCGTACGAAAAATGAAAGGATACTGCAACTTGTGGAAGAAGGTATCAATCATCCCATACCTTCAAATACAGTTTTACGCCATCCTAACAATATTTTAATTTCTGTTTCTTTACACAGAAATCCAAATATTGATAACAACAGTCATATATTTACAAGATGTTTCAGTCCTCTTACACAGCGTAATAGGGGTTTACTAGGGGGAGAGGATATTTTTAGTTATCATTTTAATAATCAATAATTATTAAAGGATATTGACCGGTCTGGTGGCTCAGTGGTTAAGGCTTCTGACTGGAGATCGAAAGGTCCCCGATTCGAATCCCTGTCTCGGCGGGGATTTTCATTGACACTTAACCCGACCTTCACCTCTCGCAAAGCTTGCTGTGTAATGTGAAGTACGCCAGAACGCTTCCGTGATTGGGATTCCACACTAAACTGCAGGTCCCCTGTACCCGGCAGGATTGACGGGCTAGGTTATGGCGGCTAAGGCAGGGGCGGAATGCGCAGCCAGTAGAAAACCTTTCACCAGGTCATTACGAACACACGAAATTATTATTATTATAAAGGATATTTAATTTTTAAGACATTGCAAATTTAAAATTGGCAATGATGTTGACGCTGTCGGGATATACAGGAAACATGTCACAATATGACATTTATTTAATTCATATGACAATTACATTTCTAGGCGAATTTATGTTTAAATTGAATACATGATTGCGTAAAATAACAATGCAACGCGTAGATGTACAATTAGCCGTTGAGAAAACTAACAGAATGAAATTTACTTTGAAGTGAGAACTCAAATTATATATACATGTTGAGGAATGATATGAAAAATTGATGTATATAACGAATTATGACATCAGACATCGTTATCAATGATGCTGTGAGTTTAAATAATGAAAATAACATTGGGCGCCATAAATGGAACAAATATACCATTCAAAATTGTACAAGAATGTACCAAAATCATCTCGACAAGCAAAATCCTTCATAACAACTCTTACCGTTTGGCAAATTATGCCGTTAACTCAGTAGGGATTTCTTTTGAAAGTTAGAGCAGAAACTTATCATTGCAGGGACGCTTTAGGGTCGCTATGTGATTCATGGAAAGCACCAATACCGGACTTGGTGATTAAGGATTGCAATCCCGCAGTGTTTTCAATCCCGCGGGATCCGTGCGGGATTCGCGCAAACCGATTTTTAACGCATATATTCAAAACATAGTTACTTAAAACGTTCATAAATTAAATAATAATTAAATTAATAAATAAATTTTAATGTTAAATGATAAAAATAACAGTTAACAATATTTTAATTGGCAAAATGACATTAAAACTTTTTAGCATGTCTTAAGTACATTTCGAGGTTTACATTTTTTTTTTTTAATCTAAGCCAAGTTTTAAATAAATAATAAAAAATTAAAAATATTCAGTGTTAGGTCATTATGTCCCTTACAATACATCACATAAGTTTCAAAACATGGTTTGCTTAATGGCCAAGTTACCAGAGTTTTTTTTTTTTTAATTCTAAATAAACGTTCCATAACACCGAGAGAAAGCGTTCTATTTCACAAAGTGAAGTGAATATACTCTGTAAAGTGTAGACTTGGCTCAGAACAAGATCTCATAACTTTTTGTCACTGCACAAGCACGAGACTTGGCCTTTTTTTTACAAAAATTGTTTTTGTGGAATTCCTTATTATATCTCCTGATTGCTTGATTGATCTTACAGTTGATTCATTGTTATTAAAAAAAAACTGCTCACCAACACTTAAACTGTCAAGTATTTCAGTTCTACTTATGTGGCGTAACGACGTTTTTATAATGGAAATTATTACTTTTTAATAAGAAAGGAGAGTTTCTAGGCGAATAATTGCAGTGAAGTTTTCATAGGTTGTATTTCCGGATTTCATTGTAAAACACGAAATTTCACATGTGAGGGAGACGGCGGAGGCAGCCGTCGAAGTATGGTGTTCCTACAACACAATTCGTCGATAAACTCCTGAATACTTTATTATAACTTTTTTGCCTTTAGTAGAAATAAAAACAAGGAGAAGAGGTATTAATCGATAGCCTGAGCGGCACATGTAAGCAGGCGGCTTTCGTCAAAGAAACGCATTGAGGCAGCGGCCAAAACAACAATAAGTCAAAGGATACAAGAATACAATTGCCTTTTGATAGCTGCTAAATAAATAGGTATGCGATCGTAAAAATTACGTTAACATTAGATTCCTATCAACGAATTATCAAATTTGCAGCCGCAAATAATGAAATTGTCACAATAACTTTATCTGCAAATACAGAAAATTGGAATAATGAAACCGTGAATAAAATGCTGTAACTGTGTAGTTCAGATAACGTTTGCGACACATAAAAAATAATTATATAGTTAGAAAATCTTACTAAATACGCAACATAACTCAAATTACAGAAATGTGTACTCGAAAATGAATACGTAAAAGTGTATCAATTTACTTACGAATGACGAAGGTTGATAAAAACAAACGTTTATTCACACGCGTCAAATGCCAACCGCAAGGGTACAGGCAAACAGTGAAAAACATCCGATAGAGATCGAGTGGGGCAGCGAATCACGCAGACTGACACGCGTTTCCGCCAGATTTTGCGGATTGCGGATCCGCTTAATTTTGTGTGGGATCCACCAGACTGTCTAATGATGCGGGATCCCGCGGGATTGCGGAATCCCGCTTTCCTGGATTGCAATCCCTATTGGTGATGTAACACTTTAACATAGCAGCTGCGTCTGTAGCTGACGATGATCGAAGGTGGACCTACAGAATGTAAGACCTGTGCCTCCCAAGTTAGCTGCAGTCAAGCTCGAGCAGCTAACGCTCGTGTCAGCATTACGGACTCAGACGCTGTGCGGATGTCGCAGCAACATTCAACTCGGAATGCCAGTCGGAATGAACGGCAGCGTCAGACTTCAACACCAGAAGTTAGATCAGAGTGTAGTGTATCGCTACACTAGATAGTATATTCGCGATATGCTGGGCAACTGGCTCATGTAGGTGGACAGTTCGGACAAAGGGTGACAGGGCTGCTTTGGAATGCGACCTTGGGAGGTACCGAGGAGCCCTTAGGTGTGTGTGGAGAGGGCTCAGTAGGCTGCCGGCAGTGGTTGTGTGCGTGGCAGCCGACGTGAGAGAATGTGATGTGCAGCGACTAATGTTAGCACGTGCTGCTGTCTATGGTGCTCTGTGTTCCATGTCGTCTACGGAGCGGATGAGGCAACCAACGAACAGAGGGGTCGTCGCCTAGGAAGACCACTGGAAGCCGACCTGGCGCCTTCGGAAAAATGGTAACCACAGAGTGATCTTGATAACCACCCCAAGAAGTGTCGTATTGATAACCAAACCTGCCGCCCTAGAGATTCTCATTGCCCCGTTGTGCTTAGTGGATGGACACCTAACAACCCCTGAGAACTGATATGTTGAAACTATTATATTATATGTGGATTGATTTATTGTAATTGAGAAGTAATTGTTATAATAAATGTCAATATTAAATGTACGTGAAACGGTGTTGCCAACCTGTACAGCAAAATCCCAATTCCACTTCTCATTAATTTCATATAATAATAATGGCTTTGTTGATCACTTAATTAAATCAAAAAGGAATTTAATTTTAAAAAGAAGGAGTACACGTTGTACGCTTCAAGAGATAGAGTAGAATCGCATGAGCTCGTCGACTCTTGCATCTTCCATACAAACGTTCGCTTCACCTCCTGATCTCTTAGGTACATGGCGTGGGATATTCGTCGGTCGGTACGATTCAGGGACCGTCGGTGGGTGATACTGTTACCCGTAGGACTCTCGTTATTTGCCGCCAGGCTCAATGATCTTCCTGTTGACCACCGTCCCTTGGGACACCTCAAGGTTCTCCGGGAACTGCATGAGCAGAGCAGGTAAACACCGCACTCCACATGTAGGGACTCAGGGAGTCGGTCTATCGCGGCAGGGTAACGGCATCTCCCAGGATAGTCCTAAGCGATCACACATTCTAGCGAAACCAAATCTGAATACTGCTGTGTAAAATGCTATTTGTCCATTGCATCATAATGATCTGAATATTTGCAAAGATGTCACATCCTTTCTTACAATCTTGAATATGTTACGAAGAAATTATTAAAGAAAAATTATCGCCCGAGATTTTATGAAAAATTAATCCAATACATGGTTATTAATAAATAAAATATGCCATAGAAAGTGGCGCCAAGCATCACATTATAACTGTTCACAGGATAGCTTTCTACATTTACATAAATGCATCTACGACACATGCAACTAACACTGCAGATGCTGATCGATAAAAAAAAAAAAAATACGAATTCCTCCCTGTGTAGATCTTATTACAAGGTACCATATCAATCTCGCAGAGAGAATTTAAGTAAATAACAACCTGAGAATCTAGGAGTAAATTACGACCATAAACTGCCGTTATTTGTAGTTATTAGTGCATAAATAGCTTTTGTCTAGTCGTTTCTCTTTCGCATTTATTCCAATACGTTTATACCAACATGCTTAAGAAATCTTCGTTCTTCTCTCCCAATACATCTTTATTGAGTAATTAATACCCGAAAATATCTTAATCCCTTTTCCTCCTTCATTAAAATTCGTCCATAATCTTTCTTTATTACTTCTGTTCATATTCTGGTAAGTACTTCTATGGTATCTTCTAAGATTTTTGTCTCTTTTATTGTTAGACGTTTGTGCTTTACTTTGCGCCATATGTTTCATCGTGCGTCCAGATGCCTCTCCAATGCTGTTTTAAATATATTCATTAAATACTGCCTATCTTTCTTCTAAACTGCTTAAGGAACAGAATCAGTAACATCGTCAAAATATAGTTCCATACTGAATTGTTTTGTCATATGTCTTGATGCCGCAGTCAGAGGTTTATTTTCAGCGCTAGCCCTGACACTGATTTGAAACAATTATCTTTCTTAACCTACCCCGCATAAGTAGTTCTATCCGTTTCACTCTAAATTCCATTCTTCTAATTGCTGCATTCGTGTGGTGATATTCGACAACTTCTTTTGCCTTATACTCTTCAATTCTGAACTGAGCAATCAGAAATTTCTTAAGGTATGTCTTAGCAATATTTAACTTCGTTTACGCAAATTCAGACACATATCACTCATATTAATTAATACTTTTTTAAAGAAGCCTGTACAAATCACCGACAGTTAGGTCAGCTAAGCCGTGGAAGGTTATCAAGGGACAGGAAAGAAACAGGACGTGGTCTTTCTCAAGTCCCCATTTCACCATTTACCTGGACTGATATCGGAAAACTGCTGATTCATTTCTTTCAAAGGTTCACTCTCCGATATTCTTCTGTTTTATGAGGTTTTTAAGATTACAGTTCTAGTTCTCTCTTGGTTGTTTGTAATTCATGTTCAGTCAGCCAGATATACTTCTATAAATAAAATCATTCGGTGTTAATAAATACCAATTTCTTATAATTTTTTCTAATGCTAGTCTGGATATTATACCAGTTAGCTTCAATCATCACTGCCTGTTTCAAGTGTCAGTAAAGTAAATCATCTCTTTCATTCAAGGTTCGGTATTTCAGTTTATTTCCACACTTTTTTCTGTCGGTAGTAATACAGTGTCTATGGAATTTAACAAATTTTCCAAATTCTTTACCGAATCAGGTAACATTATATAGTCATCAGTAAAACTTGGAGACTTATTTCCTCCCACCGATTCAATTTGTCCATATTTCTTAAACACTTTATGATAATTCATCTAAAAGTACGAAATTCATTCCTCGAGACTCTGGTGCTAAATACCGAATTCATTTAAAATCGGCTATCGAGCTCATAAGAAATTACGAGTTTTTCTCACAATAGAATATTTCTTACAAATTAACTTTTATATCTAAAACAAGAGAGAGAGTTTCAAAACAAAAACAAGATTTTTTAAATTCGAAAACACCTTGGAAGGTGTAGCCATAGTGTCAATATATACGATACCTGCGCATTATCGTATGCTGTGGATACTGTCGTATTTGAAATGTACCAACTTCTTACCGCCATGTGTTCTCAGTTTTATATCCTGTTCGGTGTTAATTACTTAGAATATAATGCAGATTTGAAGTAAAAACGTCAAGTGATCACATAACAACATTAAGATAACGCTGGCACAATAGCAATTATTCGAAGTTAATGATTAGATAGTTTGGAAATACTTTGCACGTTGAAGATATTCTTAATAGACATGTGCAAGGTGCTCCAGAAAGAAAGAGGTAAT
>JARYHS010011601.1:0-13083 GCA_031002005.1 Vandiemenella viatica
AATTCCAAATTAAGATCAGATAAACTTGCTTCTTTAAAATAAAGTTTAAATACAGAACAGTCAATTTTGATGACCTTTAGCAATGAAGCTAATAATGTGGCTGAAGCCAGTTTTGCTATTGCCTGGAATATTGCTCATGAAAAACACCCGTAAGGAGAGGGAGAGTTTATTAAAAAAACTTGGAAGATTTACTTAAAGTTGTAGATCAAAATAATGCAGCATTGCACAAAGTTGTTTCGCAAATTCCTGTCTCGAGACACACAACTGAAAAATGCATAATTGCAATGAATACATCCCTTGAATATAATACAAAAATGATTTGAAGAACTGTATTGCATTCAGCTTAAGCCTTGACGAATCGACAGATATCACAGATCTTCCGCAATTGGCAGTTTTCATACGTTTTGTTTCACCTAACTTCGTTGTTAAAGAAGAATTATTAGATTTAGTAGCACTTCAAGAGGCAACCCGCGGTGTCGATATTAAAAATGCATTAGATTCCATAATGAAAACTTTTGATGTGCCACTTAATAAACTTGTAAGCATTGCAACTGATCGAGCTCCGGCAATGATGAGTAAAAAAATCGGTCTTTTAAGAGTTTTTCTCAAATTCCACAATCCCACAATTCATAACGATTATTTCACCGAGAACATCTCGTTACAAAATATTTAAAATATCCTGATGTTATGAAAACAGTGTTACACAATGTACATTATATTCGCACCAATGAAAAAATCATCGACAATTCAAAAATTTCCTTTAAAAATTAAATGACGAAGAACTTCCAAATTACAGTAATTTCTTTGCATTGTTAGATGGTTATCTAGCTAGAACGTATTTTTAAATCGATTTGTAGATTTGTTTGATCCCATAACTGCATTTCTAAAAGAAAAGGAAATAACCTATTCAAAATTACATGGTGACGAGTGGTTACAAGACTTAATATTTTTGACTGATGTGATGGAACATTTGCAAACTCTGAATTTACAATTGCAGGGGAAAGATAGAATAATATCTGACCTCTCACAGTGTATATTTAGTTTTCAAACTAAATTACAACTTTTTCAAAAGGACAGTAAAAATAAAACATTTTGTCATTTTCCTCGAATTAAAAAAAATTGTTCCAATATTAAACAAGAAAAACTCAACTAGTACATAAAAAACCTAGATGGAATTTTGAGGGAATTCCATAGTAGATTTCAAGACTTGAAATATTTTAAATCGTCTCTTGATTTTTTAAAAATCCATTTGAAATTAACATAATTCAAGGTGAGTTTTCCATTTCCAATATAATTATGACCCAAAAAGCATCTGGAGGATTAGAATTAATAGAGATGCAAGAAGATCAAGCTCTACAATTCAAATATGTCGACGCCGATTACTGAATTTTGTACCAGAATCGAAGTATCCCGAGTTAAATAGCCGTGTCGAATTATTTCCATATTCGGAACAACGTACTTATGTGAATCATTTTATTCCACTTTAAAATTCGTGAAATCCAAACACCGATCAGTAAGTATTAACTAATCAGCATTTCAAAGAATTACTGAGAAGTGCTGTCACCAATTATTCACCAAATTTTAAAGAATTATCAAGAGAAGTAAAATGTGTTTAATTTTTAATATTTAAATTCAATACACGTATTTTGTACTTTTATTCATATGGTTTCAATAAATATAATTTCTGTAAAAAAAAATTTAATACCTTTTTTTACATATCTTCTAAATATGTACTTAATTGCGGCTCGCGAAAAATTTCAAATTTTTAAAAATGGCTCTGACTATCAAGGAGCTTGGCCACCCCTGCAATATAGGATAAAATTAATGTTCAAATTCAAGACAGAACTCATGATTGTCACTATTGTAGTCACTTTTATCTTTGATAGTGATCTGTTGTTGTTTTTTGCTTTTAAGGACGCGTCAACAGCGGGGTCATTAGCACTCCTTTGATAGTGAGTAGTCACTTTTATCTTTGATAGTGATCTGTTGTTGTTTTTTGCTTTTAAGGACGCGTCAACAGCGGGGTCATTAGCACTCCTTTGATAGTGAAGACTACTATCATATTAGTAAAGATTTTTCACAGTCGCCTGTAGAATTGTTTTTCTGTCTTCCGATATCAGCAATTTATACGTACGACGCTATAACGCTATAAACATAAGTTTTGCCAACAGCGCGGGCGCGGTTATTCATGTTTTTTAGGCGGGAAAGGATAGGGGACAAGAAATGGGAAGGAATTCGGTTATGACCTTTTCCAGGAACCATCCTGGCTTGGTTTGCAGGAGTGATTTCGGCAAACCATGGAAAACCGAAATCTGGATGGCTGTACGGAAATTCGAAGTCGTCTCTTCCCAAATGTGAGGCCAGATCAGCAGCAATCGTTTGATTCAAGTCCACTCCGTATATTATGATATTTTTACCTTGGAGTCTTGAGTTGCACGTCAGCCAAGTACAACACATGCCTATAGTTTTTCTTTTCAATTAGTAGATTGAATTTACTGCACAATTTTTACTCCCTCCTCTTCGTATGCACAGGCAAGAGGAATCTTTACACGATTTAGTATTCACTTTTTTGTCGTCGGTTGTAAAGTTGCATATAGTTTTGCACCAAAGTAATCAACTAAATTTTCGTCTCTGTTGTGCCTATGCTCATTTCACAATTAGTTTACACCGCCTGCCACACAATAATTACTTACGGGATGTTAATTTGATCCGCTGTAAATACTTCGATTCCCTGTCAGTTAAAATCCTTAAATTTTATACATGTCAATCTGCGTAGAGGTAAATGCTCAGCTTTCTCCATAGCTGCCAACCATTGTCTCTGGAAGTAATTCCAACACCCGCTGTCTTCTTCATGGTGTTTATGTGCAAAACCTTATCTTTATCTTTAAACGAGATATT
Organism: Vandiemenella viatica; assembly: GCA_031002005.1. Lineage (NCBI taxonomy): Eukaryota > Metazoa > Arthropoda > Insecta > Orthoptera > Morabidae > Vandiemenella > Vandiemenella viatica. The sequence continues at coordinate 2,899 of JARYHS010011601.1, forward strand.
GAATCTCGGAAACGGCTCTAACGACTTGTATAAAATTTCGTATTTAGATAACTTTTTTTTAAGTTTACCTAAATAGGTGTTTTCTCTGCAAAAACGCGATTTTACAAAAAATTAACAATTCTATTTGGTATCTCGGAAACGGTGCTAACGCCATCTCTTAGACGTTTCAGATACCAGAATGCCTACTGATAGTTTCTCTTTACTTAGAGCAAGGAACTTGAAGTGAACTACACTTAATGGTTCCTTGAGGTTTATTACTATGTACACAAAACACTGGTAAACAATAACAAATGTGGTACAGTTAGCGGATGACCGTCGAGAAATTTAGCCTGGTCCTGATCCGGGGTAGAGAGAGACGGCTTCTACTTCTCGCGAACTTCCGGTGGTCTTCTGTAGTTGAAGCTGGTTCCGCGGTCAGGCCGGAACTGGCGGTGGAGCGGCCGGCTACGCTTATATAGGCGGCCTGGCGCAGGAATTCCGTTGTGTGGTAGTACGGCGACCTCTGTAAGAAATAGTCCCACTTAGCTTCTAGATGATTCTATTTGTTTTCCTGGTTTGTTTTGATGTCTCTGCGCCTGTTTGGAGTCGTATATGTATCCCGGCGTGCAGGCGCGTTGTGTGTGAGGTCTGCCTGGCAGGGGCCTTTACTGGCAGACTGAACATACCTCCCTCCCGGGGGGGGGGGGGGGAAGCGATGTCTGCGACGTCTGCGAGGTCGTCTGCCGCGGCGCCCTGGAGCAGACTATGAAGGCTACCTCCAGGGTAGTACGGAGCTGTTCCCCTGGCGATGCGTGCCGACCTGCGTCGTGGTGCAGGTTGTGGTGGAGGTACTTGTGGAGCTAACGGCATCGGTTCGTCGGCGTCGATGGCCGGGGGCTGTACGGGGGGCGCTGAAGATGGTCCCCGCAGGTGGTCGAGAGGCTGCGGCTGAAGGGTGTCGGAGCGACCGACAGGTTGTGGCGTCGTTGGTGGCGCTGTAACTGTCCCTGAGCAACGGTTAGACGGCAGGAGTGGTGGAGGTGGCAGGGAAGGGGTGGAAGAAGTGGATGGCCGTGCCGTGGTGGAAGAGGACGGTGCCGTGGGGTAGCGGGGACGTAGTTGGTTTCGATGGCGTCGCACTATCCGGCCATCCAGGCTGACGTCGAACAGTTGGCGGCCCCGGGGCCGCTGGATGACCCCCGGAAGCCAACCGGCCCGGGAGCCAAACCCGCGGGCCCAGACTAGGGAGCCCGGGGTGAAACGGAATGGGCCCGAAGGTACCTATACTTTGGGCGGGGGTAAGAGGAGATGGAGGAGAGTGCGAGGTTGGCGGCCATGTAGCAATTCCGCCGGGCTTTTGGCCCCCACTGGAGTGGTTCGATAGGAACTGAGGAAGAGTGTCAATGCCTCTTCGAGTTTGTGACTTGTGGTGTATTTGGTCATTTGGGTTTTGAATGTTCTGACTAGCCGTTCCGCCTCCCCGTTAGATTGGGGGTGGAAGGGCGGGGTGAGGAGGTGTTGGATATTGTTGGCGGTACAGAAGGATAGGAATTCCCGACTTCGAAATTGCGGTCCGTTATCTGTGACGATAGCGTATGGTAATCCTTCGATGGAAAAGATCTTCGTGAGGGCTGAAATGGTGACCTCTGTGGTGATTGTGGAGCAACGGACGACATATGGGAAGTGGGAAAAGGCATCCGTCACTAGGAGCCACTGGTGGCCTAGGAATGGGCCAGCGAAGTCGAGGTGAATGCGTTCCCAGGGTCCGGACGGTGCCGGCCAGGAAAGGAACTTTTGAGGGGGGCGGGGCAGTTGTTGGGCACAGATGGTACAGCGCCGCACCATCTCCGTGACATCCGTGGTAAGGCCGAACCAGAATACATGGCGTCTGGCAAGGGATTTGGTGCGGGCAATTCCCCAGTGTCCTTGGTGGAGAGTTTGGAGGATTGTCGGTTGTAGGGATCTCGGAACGACGACCCTCGGGGTGGAATTTGGTTCTGTGCGGAGGAGCACTCCCTCTACTACTGAGAGCTGGTGGCGGATGGAGTAGTAGAACTTGAGGTCTTGATGATGGCGTGGAGGGGAACGTGTTTGCCACCCGTGTTGGATGTGGTGTCGGATGACACGGAGGAGGGGGTCCTCCCCTGTGGCTGCCGCGACTTTTGAGGCCGTGACTGGAAATGTCTTCAGTGCTTCTTGTATGTCATCGTCGATCTGGAACACCAGAAGTTCCGACTTGTCGAAGGCAAGGTCTGGTCCCTGCGGTAGTCTGGATAAGGCGTCTGCATTGGCATGCCTGGAGGTGGTACGGAAATGCATGGTATATCTGAACTGGGACAGGAATAGTGCCCAACGCTGGATGCGGTGGGATGTTTTGGTAGGCAGACGTGTGGACGGATCAAATAGTGATAGGAGTGGCTTGTGGTCGGTAATGAGATGAAAAGAAATCCCATATAAAAGGGAATAGAATTTGGAGCAGGCAAAAACAATAGCTAGCGCCTCTTTCTCGATTTGAGAATATTTAAGCTGAGCAGCCGATAGGGCTTTGGAGATGTAGGCTACGGGGGGTTCCGTGCCATCTGGTAATTTATGAGACAGCACTGCCCCCACACCGTAATCGGATGCATCTGTGGCAAGTATCAAGGGGAGGTTTGGAGTGTATGGCATGAGGCATGCTGCGGACTTGAGCTGCTGTTTAAGGGTGTGGAATGCGGTCTCGCAAGCTGGGGTCCAACGGAACGGGACATTCTTGCGACAGAGGTGGTACAGGGGTGCTGCCACTTGTGCTGCTGAGGGTATAAATTTTCTGTAGTATGAAATCTTGCCTAAAAAAGATTTCAACTGATGTAGATCCTGAGGCCGAGGTAAGTTGGAAATAGCGTCCACATAGGAAAATGCTGGGGAGATGCCTTCCTGAGCGATGATGTGACCCAGGTAGGAAATGGATTGTTGAAAAAATTGACACTTGGAAAGGTTGCATTTTAATCCTGCTGCACGGAGGCGGAGGAAGAGTAGGCGGAGGTTGGTCATGTGTTCGGCAGCGGAGGATCCTGAGGCCGAGGTAAGTTGGAAATAGCGTCCACATAGGAAAATGCTGGGGAGATGCCTTCCTGAGCGATGATGTGACCCAGGTAGGAAATGGATTGTTGAAAAAATTGACACTTGGAAAGGTTGCATTTTAATCCTACTGCACGGAGGCGGAGGAAGAGTAGGCGGAGGTTGGTCATGTGTTCGGCAGCGGAGGGTCCCGTGACGACTATGTCGTCGAGATAGTTGATGCATCCCGGAATATCCTGGAGAAGTTGTTCGAGATACCGTTGAAAAATCGCTGGAGCACTGGCCAAGCCGAACATGAGCCGGTTGAGTTGGAAGAGGCCAGAGGGAGTGTTGATGACTGTGTATTGTCGGGACTGGATATCCAAAGGGATTTGAAGGTATGCTTCTGCCAGGTCAATTTTTGTAAAGTAGGTACCTCCTGCTAATTTACGGAAGAGGTCGTCCGGTCTCGGAAGTGGATAGTCGTCTACCAGCAGATGCGGGTTGACGGTGGTCTTAAAGTCACCACAGAGACGTAAGCGGCGTCCTGGCTTCTGAACTATGATCAACGGCGTGGCCCAGGGGCTGAACCGCACCGGCTGGAGGATCCCTTCGTCTTGGAGACGTTGAAGTTCTTCCTGAAGTGGTTGTTGAAGCGCTACGGGTACCTGGCGTGCCCGGAAGTATCGAGGCCGTACGTCCGGCCGGAGTTGGAGTGATGCTTCGAAGTCCTTTGCACAGCCGACGCCTGGTGAGAACAGGTCCTGAAACTCGGTGCAAAGGGCGTCCACTTCAGGAAAAGGAACATGCTGAGATACGAGGTGTATGTTATCCTCAATTGAAAATCCGAATAAGCGGAAAGCGTCCAGTCCAAATAAGTCTGCTGTGAGAGAACTGTTAACTACTAAAAAGGGGACTGAACGATGTACAGACTTATACATGACGTTTGCTGTGAATTGTCCCAGGAGTGCTATTTCCTGTTTGTTGTATGTCAGGAGGCGCTTGGGGGCCGGCGAGAGGGGGGGCGAGCCAATTTGCACATAAGTAGTATAATTAAGCAATGAGACTGCTGCTCCTGTGTCGACTTGAAGGCGCAGAGGCTTGCCATTGACCGTAACGTCAATAAAAAGTTTGGATGCAGTGGAAGTGTCTACCTGTTTGATATCCATAGGTGCGCCGCTCAACCTGTCTTGGTAAGACCCTGGGCGGCGAGAGCCGGGATTGGCATTGGTGGTGTTGGTGCGGCAGACGGACGCCAGGTGTCCTTCCTTGCCGCAACGTGAGCATTCAGTCCAACGATCCGGACAATTTTCCCTCTCATGTGCTGAATAACAGGCGGGGCAGGAGGGTAGGCGGAGCGGGCTGCGGCGTCGGCGCTGCGGGATCCGCTGCTGCTGCCGAGACTTGGTGCCCCTGCCGGAACGGGCCGGTTCGATGTCCTTCTGAGGAAGCGGTCCCCGGTTGTGGTGTCGGGAGGAGCGCGACTGGGAGCTCTGGATGGCGGCGACGTCCTGTGTGTCCTCTACGTCGGTTCGGATTGCGCCCACATCCGCCCAGGACTCCAGGCGGCGATCTGCGGCCGTAGATATTTCGAATTTGTAGGCAAGTTCAATGACCTGCTCCAGGGATGGGTCCTCTAACTTGAGGGCGTCATGCCGGAGTGCGGCATCTGGTGCAGCCTGTATGATGTGATCACGCACCATGTCGTCGGCGTAGGATTCGTGGGAACAACGAGTTTGAAACTTACATTTTCTGCTAAGGCCTTGGAGTTCGGCCGCCCACTGGCGATACGTCTGATCGGGCTTCTTCCGGCATTGATAGAATTCGACGCGGGCCGCGACGACATGGTACCGGCGTCTGTAGTATGCATTCAGTGTCGTACAGATGGTCGTGAAGGTGAGGGTGTCGGGGTCTTGTGGCTGAAGTTTGGTGAGCAAGACATACATCTTTGATTGGTTCCAGGAAAGGAAATATGCACGCTGGTCTTCTTCTTTGGATATGTGATGAATTGCGAAGTGTTGTTTTATGCGCTTCTCATAGGTCTCCCATTCTTCGACGTCGTCGTTGAATGCTGGGAACGGAGGCGGGGCCGTGGGTTGGCGGAGATTCCTGACTTCCGCAATCAGTTGTCTCTGAGATTCGAAGAACTGATGTAGAAGTCCTTGGAGGAACTGTTGCCATTCCGTAGGTGCTGCTGGCGTAGCCATGATGGTCGAGAGTTCTTATCCCAACCTTGTCGCCACTGAAGTGAACTACACTTAATGGTTCCTTGAGGTTTATTACTATGTACACAAAACACTGGTAAACAATAACAAATGTGGTACAGTTAGCGGATGACCGTCGAGAAATTTAGCCTGGTCCTGATCCGGGGTAGAGAGAGACGGCTTCTACTTCTCGCGAACTTCCGGTGGTCTTCTGTAGTTGAAGCTGGTTCCGCGGTCAGGCCGGAACTGGCGGTGGAGCGGCCGGCTACGCTTATATAGGCGGCCTGGCGCAGGAATTCCGTTGTGTGGTAGTACGGCGACCTCTGTAAGAAATAGTCCCACTTAGCTTCTAGATGATTCTATTTGTTTTCCTGGTTTGTTTTGATGTCTCCGCGCCTGTTTGGAGTCGTATATGTATCCCGGCGTGCAGGCGCGTTGTGTGTGAGGTCTGCCTGGCAGGGGCCTTTACTGGCAGACTGAACAGAACTCATATATCTTTAAACGAACATTTTTTGTGTACTAGCTGACCCGTGCGAATAACATCGTAATCAGTCACCGAATGGTAATATAATAATGTGCAAATAAGTAAATGCAAGTATATTAATTAATGAAAGGAATTTTATTTTGAAGAGTGATAATAAATATCACTCTTACTGTAAATAGTCGTTATCATTAAATACATGTTTAATTGTAAAACATATAAAAATTAGATATTTAAAAAATAGATATTGCCTTTGCTAGATGTGATTTTTCAAATTTCATTACATTACAAACTTCTTTGAAAAAAAGTATTAGCATTTACTTTTTGACCGTACGTCTCTTTAAAACAAACATAAACATAATTAATCTACGAACTCGCGAAAAAGCCATGTACAGGTTATTAGATGGTTCGTGGTTTAAATTACATATAATAAATAACCATTCCACGATCCAGTTTCATATTTTAACTTGTTTTATTGCTAGTAAGCCATCGGACTTCAAAATACAGTTCACATATAAACACAACACTCTAACTATTACTGTCGAAACTTCTTCCAAAGACAATACTACCAAAACTGTTCGTTCAACACCGTCCTTGGCCGACGTAAACTAATGCCAAAATACTGATACTCAATCTTTGCTGGTCGCTTAGTAGGGGAGAGCGGGGAGGGTTCGGACAGTTTTTTTTAACTACGAATTGTAGCTTTAATTTAAAATTGATATTTCCAAATTTTAATTATTTTCAATCTCCAGGGATTAAGACTTCATAATTTCAGTAGACTTTGACAAAAATGATTTTAGTTTTTACACAAATAATTTTTTTTTTAAACTTGAAAATTGTCCGAAATCTCCCACTATGTGGGAGACAATGGACAAGTTAGGGGGAGATTCTGGACACACTAACACAGAATTAAAAAGTTGCATTTATTAGTAAAAATAACAAAATAAGCACCACAAAACTTAAAAATTACTTAGCAAGAGATTTATTTTAAGACAAAAAAGATGTTACTAGTACAAAGAAAAATCACTCAGGTCCATATTAAAATATATCATATTTTTGAACCTTTCACGAGTGTCCGTTTGAGCAGAGGGAAGTTTGAACATCACATCGTCGTATGGCACAAAGAATGTATCTTCATCAGACAAAGTAAATCTATATGATAAGTTCTTTCTTTTTAGAAACCTTACTATATAACCCCCCGTGTTTTCTTCTTCAATTCTTGCTACATATCGTCGTGCACTTGACGTCGTCTTCCCATGAACGTTAACAACTGCGTAGGCACCAACAGGAACACTAGTATTATCTTGATCAGAAGAAGTATCTTCCTGCCATTCCCCTCCAGATGAGTCTCCAATATTTGAAAGAACACTGTCTGATTCACTTTCAGACGAAGTGTTTCTTTTCTTCTTTGCATCTTTTTGACAAAGATTGCTGGATGCTACGGGATGGGCTGTAGCTTCTTTTTTAGAAGAAGTTTCAAACAATTTTTTAATTGGCCTAGCTTCTGTTCTGGAATTCTTTTTCGACTTTTCTTTCGCGGCAGCAATTTCATTTTTTTCCGGGGTGTCTGTGGCAATCATGCAACGTCCTCTCTTACGACCTCGGTTTGTGACTTTTCTTTCTTTAGCCTTTGGAAAAGGTTGAATATTTTCCGGTGATATTATGCTAGTTGAAGGAGACACAATGCTGGTCGAGTTGGGTGAGCTGTGTAAGGATCTTGATACAGAAGGTGTTTCAAAATCCAAGATTTCATTTGTGTGGCAATCATTCTTCAATCGCTTTTCAGATTGATTTGTTTCACTTGGTAGTGGTCTATCAGTAACATAAGCCCCCCAGGAAGTCTTCCTCGGTGAAGATTCCCCGATTGAATGGCACAATGCCAGTGGATTGAAATCCCTTCTTGATGTTTGACGGAGTAGCAGATTTGTCCCAGGCTGAATAGCATATGAATGGCAAATCATAAATGGTGAGGGCTTGCCCAGGGTGATTTGTCATCCATGAATCACATCCTTCGCTCACAAATGCCTTGAAGGACTTATAAATGCAAGTGTCCAGAGGTTGCAACTTATTTGTGGTATGGGGAGGAAAAGTAAGGACAACAATGCCATTACTTTTACAATAGTCAAGAGCTTCAATAGAAAGGTGGGTTTCATGATTGTCCATCAATAACAATATCTTCTTGTCAATAGAACATTTACTATATTTTACCAAATGCTCTAACACTTTTATAAAGTTTTCACTGGTCATCCATCCAGACGGATGCGCCAACCCCAATGGACCATTATCGGGCACACCTTGCATCATACGCTTTTGATCAAACCTATGGCGTGGAAAAATTAAAACTAAAGGGAGGGCATTTCCTGAAGCACTAACTATTCCAACATGAGTTATAAGCTCTCCACGTTCTCGTGATACCTTTTGACCGACTTGGCGTTGACCCTTCTGTGAAATAACTTTAGGCACTCGAGGAACGGTCGTAACTCCAGTCTCGTCCAAATTATAAATTTCATGAGGTTCAAATGCATATCGTTTCAAGACCTCTTCCAACTTGTCCTGAAAAAGTTTTAAGTTATTTGCGTTAAAACTACTCATTCTCGCCAAACTTGTTGGTTCGGGTGTCCTGATGGAAAGTGAAGGATGTCGATGCATAAAACCCGTGAACCAATCCCGAGATGCGGATCGACTCGTATTCCAATTTTCGGGTACAGACAAATTATTTTTTACCGCAAATTCGAATGCCAGGCGTTTTGCACAGGCAGGTGTCAGTCCATGAAACATCTTGCTACTTCTAACAAGATAATCTGACAATTCTTCTTCCATACAAGGTGTCAAAATTTGACTTTTTTTTAAAGTCTGGGGCATAGTTAACATTTTCTGGATGCATCTTCGTTCTTTTTACGTAGTCAAGAAGTGTTGATTTCTTAAGCTGGTATTTATCAGCAGTTTTTCTAATCGATGCTCCCCTTTCTAGGACTTCGTTAACTGCCATTTTCATCGTGGCAGCACAAAAGGTCCTATCTGTCCTCTTTTTGTAATATCTCGGCATTTTACAACCTAAAACAAACACATTCTCTAAAACCAAACTTATATAACAGAAACGGGGAGAGATTAGATAGAAGTAAAAAATTTCAGAAATAAGGGGGGAGACTTCGGACAGACTGTCCGATCTCTCCCATACAGCCATCATAAGAAAAACATACATTTCAACGTGACTAAAATGGAAGTAGAGGAATCAATTCTGGTTTATTATGTTTATTACTTACCTTAGTTTCCACAAAAAATATTTGCTTCTTGACAAATGAATATTGTCCAAGTCCACACCTTCCGAATGGAGCGCCGAAAATTACAACAGAATACACAAAATCAGAAAAATGGTCGGGATAACAATGCAGATTGTCAGAGCCTCACTGTTGGCGTCGGCCATTCAAAAGCGACTGAAAACTCACCGAAACAAGCAGCAGGGCTGCCAACTATCCTTCTCCTTGTATGAAATCTAGCAATGTCCAGAGTCTCCCACTGTCCGAACCCTCCCCGCTCTCCCCTATACGTCCCATCCAAAGTTCTAGAACACTCCAAAGGCTTCCGACAGATATTTCTCGAACATTAACAATACTTAAACAATTGAAAACTTGTTCAAAACAATCAGAATTAATACATAATCATTTACAATCATTACAAAATGCTTAGAAATGAAAATTGAAGACAATTAAACACAAAATTATCCAAATAAATAATTTTAAACTGTATCGTCCTTTAAATATCGTAGCTCACCTTATTACTCTGAATTATAAACATTTAAGCAAATCTCTTGCATAGTTCTGTCCTTAAACATATTAAATGGTATTTACATAATTTCTTTTCACAAAACAAAATCCATTTACACTGCTTACAGTAAATTACAAGACAATCGTCCAAAAATCATATTCAGTCAAACTCTAGCTTGCTACAAATGCTTCATAAAATGCAAGTCCAGTTAAAGCTTAGGTTTGAGGGCTGTTACAAGGTGACCACACCAAAAAACAGGTTCTGGTAAACACAATCCTGCGTTTATAAGCGTCTGAACCTTACGCTTTATTTATGACCACATTGTAGGTTACTTTTATTGGGAATTATTTTCTTACTAGCAGTTACCCGCGACTTCGTCCGCGCTGAAGAGTGTTGTAATATAAGATTTTCTTGAGAGGTCTGGTTGCTCAGTGGTTAGGGCGTCCAACTGGAAATGGAAAAGTCCCCAGCTTGAATCACAGTCTCGCCGAGGATTTTCAAAGGTCCTTAGCTCGACCTTTACCTCTGGCATAGGTTGTTGTGTGATGTAAATTACGCCAGAATGTTCACTTAGTTCTGATTCCGAGTTGAACTGTGAGTCCTCTATGTCCGGTAGGATTACTGGGTTACGTTAAGAGACTACGAAAGGGGCTGATTGCGGAGACGTAAAGAAGTCTTGTCACCAGGTCAATACGACCATAAAATTTATTTTAGAGCTAT
>JARYHS010011605.1:0-20004 GCA_031002005.1 Vandiemenella viatica
CTGCAATATTATGAAGCCAATTCCTTGCAGAATCACGATCTCCAGTAAACCCAGATCTTCTTTCTTATGGGCAGTGATACATTCACTGTATCACCTGCAATAGAACACAGAGGAGTTCAAACCTAACTCAAACATTAGGCACTGAAAATTTCGAAACTGCGTTCTACTGGAGATCACAATATGGCTAGAATGGTAATGACGCCACAGTGGCAATCACCAGATGCATTACTTTCAAGCATTATGTAGATTGGCATGTATCCTGGACCAGCATAACACTGCTACACTACTTTCTGTTGTAGATCTAGCGATGTTATACTCCTGCATGATTACCTCACACAGGGAATGCCAAACTTTCAAAACCCACACATAAAATTTGCCAATTGAAAAAATAAAACATGTAGAAAATAATACAAATTAAACATTACCAATAGTGAAATTATAACAGATTCAGCAGGAGTCTACGATAATCATGTTGCCGTAATTTGATGGATTCTTTTCTATTTGAGGTAAATTTTTTAAAATAAAAGTGTTATTAACAAAACATAAATCACACTACATCAAATGCATGTAATTGTGCTAGGCAATCACCGTTCCTTCATTATGCATAGTCAAGTGAGATGATAATGTTGTAATGTGCGCATTGCGTCAACAGATTTTACTGAGGCAAATATTAGGTACCTTACTTTGTAAAACGTCCAATATATCGGGAGGTGAAAGTGGTATTACAAAGAAAAAAAGGAAATCAAATGCCATAAATTCCTCTCAAGACTTTCCATTCCTGTCTCTAATACTTGTTACGAGCGCATATTTAGCATGGTGGAACAAGATAGGAAGGAAACAGAATGAACATCTTTAGTAAAAGCACAATTATAAATATTACAAAATCCTGATTTTTTTGTGTCTAAATGCTTTTATGACTATGTGCTAAAAAATTGAAATATTCGGTTTCTAGAAATTAATGTAAATACAAATTTAAAAATAAAAATTAACGCATATTAGCGACTTTCATTCAACCATTCCCCCCCCCCCCCCCAGTCTGTTCACATCTATCGGGTTGGTTCCTTCAGGACTTTAAGCAGGAGAAAGAAGTCGCCAAAGGCAGGAGGAACTGGTAACTTTTGACATACGATAGCTCCAGAACTAAGCGAGGTAACAAAAAAAAAGTTTACTTCTGTACTTTCGATACGTAGAGTTAAATTAGTATCCATTACGAAATTGCGGCGCCACGTTATCGTATTAAAAAAGCCCAGATAGTAAAAAAAAGCAAACCGGTTGAAATATGAGTACTAAGCAGTCGAAACTTTTCTGGGATTACTGGAGATCGCGATTCCGCCAGGAGTTGGCATCATAATACTGCAGTGGTCAAATGCAAGACTCCACTATAAATTCTTCCCCGAGTACGGTTTCATACTGGTCCAGGCTGTATTACAGCTTGATAATAATATGTCTTGCGACTGACTACAACAGTATTCCAATGATATTACTATATGTTTTTGTAGCGGAATCGCAATCTCCAGTAGACCCACTTTTCTAACTAATCACTCAATTCCCCCAAAAATCATCGGATGAAGATTAAAACATTTGTCGTTTTTTGATCTGTCTACGGAGCTATGAACCCGTAGTCAACACCAGCAACATAGCTCTTGTGCGCAAGGACAAAGAGTTTTGATGTAACGTCACCAAATTACTGACCGAAAATACTACACACTCATCAGATTCGAAAGAACAATTTCAACTAGACAAAGACTCCAAACTCAAAAGCAAATACACAGACAAAACCAGACAAAACCATTTAATGCAGAACATGCGCAACTGGAAACCACAATCTACAAAAAAGCGAACGAAAATCTGTTGAAGCAAGGATCAACAAAACCAGAGAACAAATACTACAAACACAAACTGCCAAAATTTAAACGAACAAAAGCCACGACGGAACAAAGCGATAACCGGAAGTTAAACTTCTATGAAGCTGTACGTGGAATTTCTTACTTCTGAAACAGCAAATATCTGAATTTTTGCCATGCGAGCAAACTAGTGCTCAGTGGTGAGCAATTAATCAGCCGTTGACCTGCGGTGACCCAATTTTTCTCCCTTTCTCCCGGACGCTGGAAAATTGCTATGTTGGCAACCTTGACGAAATCACAAGCCACGACTACAAAAGGGAAAAAAAAAAAAAAAAAACCGAAATCTACCAAAACAACAAACTCAAAAGCTACGCACTACATCAGAAAACTGTACTATGACGACTTTTGATATTTACCTTCATTTACTCGTCCAGGTTTGGGCAACGTGTCGCCCGATTTAGTAGAATCAGACCTTTCCGCCATCCCGCGGACTTCGCAGTGCATGTTTGCAGCCCCTCGACCCTCATCACCCTGCCAGCAAGACAGTGCGGAAGAATCGGGTCATGTGATAAACACGGTCAAGAAGCCATTCCAAAACCCCTTTCTACGTCCCCGTTTAACACAAGCACATCCCTACCCAGCCGCCATGACGGCGTCAACCTGGACAAAGATCTTGTATTCAAACCGAATTCCTTTTCTGATACGTGGCCAGAGATAGTAATACTTAGAAACAATGAAACTTTTGTAAAATAACGAATTAAATTCGTCATCGTAGGTGAAATATATCTTTGTAACATTCATCTCTACGATTTAAAAAATACAAAAATAAATAACAACGTTCTTCAAATACATTTCAATTATACGTGATTACTTCAATCACAGATGATGTTTCAAATATTTTTTTTTTATTGTGGACCAAGGACAAAGATGAAAATAGTGCCATTATGATACTGTGATACCATAATTGTAGTTTTATCTGCAAGCTGCAACATGTTATATTCTGACGGTTTTGTGATCATAACGAGAATTCAAAAATTTTTCCGCCGAATAGTTTTAGCGAAAAAGAGATGCGTATTTAGATAATAAAAACTAAAACGCACTTATTTTTGCTGAACTGTACCGAATGACAGTTGTACAAACAGTATATTCAGTAATTTCCTAGGTCCGTAAAGTATAATTTAAAAAAGATATTTCTCAAATATTTTTGTACTATAATGCAAGCATATATATTACATGTAAGCTTATAAGTAACAGAGAAAAAGCAATACATTTTTAACTAAGTTATTTAGACAGCATAACAAAGTTGAAGTGACAGTTATACTGCTATACTGCATCTCAAAATGATTGAAGTGATCGTTTCTGCCACGAAAATAACGTTTACTTGTCTTTGAAGTTTTGCATCTTTGAAGCTGCAAGGTGGGGAGAGCTCTCGAGTCGATTGATAATTCGAAGGTCAGGTTGTATCCTTCAAAGTTTCCAGTACGTTCAGCTAGCTCATCTCCGTTAATTGTAGTTCTGCAACCGTGCTGTGAAGTACAGGAATCAGAATTGTTCAAAAAATGACTGTTAAAGCGGTTTGCGTTTTGAATGGAGAGCAGGTTAAAGGAACAGTACATTTCGAACAAGAGGTACCGTTAATGTTTCTACGATGCTAAATGCCGAATAACATGTTTACTGTAAATACATTGTAAAATTAACTGCTTCCGATTTTTCAGAATCCCAATTCGCCGGTTAAAGTTACTGGCCAAATTACCGGCTTGACGAAAGGGCTTCATGGCTTTCATGTGCACGAGTTTGGAGACAACACTAATGGTACGTATGTTGTTAACCGGCGTTTATTGCTGTTGCTGAATGTACTTGATAACCGCTTGTCACTTCGGTTTTGTCGGCAGCAGTTTGCAGGTAATTTTGTTGCCTAACGTTCTCGAGTAATTTTCTTCCACAAACGACGTGAATTTCACAGAATCAAACGTGATTTTACGTCTTAGATTTAGACTAGTTTTACGAATTTTCTGTATTAAATCTTACATAATTTCAATGGATGTTTGTTATTTTGTGCGGGTCTTAAATTTCTCGTAAGTGACTTGTTACTTAATTGTAATCCAATTATCAGTGTTTCGCCGTGACCTTGGACTAGTTTAATTTATTGCAGCAACAGGAAATGAATAGCGGAAATGTGTCTCAACTGCTTAAAATTCTGGACGTCAGTACAATTCTTCCTATTGTAAACATTTTTCCACCGATGTGAAAGTGTTGCCTGCAGTTACGCAATACTTATTGCTTCACGTTATGGCGTACTTCTGGTAATCTTTGACAAGTCCTACGATATTTTTTTAATACGTATAATTACATCGCAGGCATGACTTGCATGAAGTAAGATAACGTTATCTGTTAGGGCATTCAACAGGTTGCCGGTTTAGGAAATTACTTCTTCTTTATTCGGAGATCGTGTCAGATTTGAATAGTTAACGGAAAATGTTGGGCTTTATGAATTTGGATATGGTAAAGGACTTTGGAACAATTTATTGTAAAAAAAAGAAATAATTTCATTGCCATCGAACGCTTGCTCCCCTGGCAATTTCACTACACAGCCATATTTCCCCTTCCCTTTTCCATGTACGAATTTCAACTTTTAAATTCTTTTAGCATTTTTGGTAATTTATTCCAATCCGTGACCGACCCTTAACTAACCCACCTCTTCTCTTCCAATGACTCCCAACCTACTCGTTTATCATATCTGTTACTGATTGCGTTCTGCGGTAATTTCCAGAATCCCTTTTTGCACACTTTCTAAGTTCAGTATGTGATATCGAAAATGTGGACATTACATTTGTAGTTTGCTTTTTGGCTATGGCTCTACCTTTTTTTATTCTGAAAATTGAAAGTGTAACATTAATAAATATTATATCCCAGTTTAAAAGCATTTTCAAATTCTTAATGGAATTGCCAACCACATTTAGAAAAGTCTGTTTTTAAAATGAAAATCATGTGAGTTGTCGAATTTTATCAAATTCAGTGTTGGGTGGGAAGGGAATTCTATGTATTAAGTACAAATTAATTAATAACTATATTCTGAGCTTAATATGCTAATATGGGGCTCCATGTTAATAAACCGAAACTAACTAATTGTGTATATTCTGAGCATGAATATGCTAAATATGGGGCTCCATGTTAATAAACCGAAACCTACAAGAATTCGATATAACTCTTCTCGGGTTTGCCGCCGAATCACATTTTCTAATGTCGAGCTTTCGGCGACTTCCACTGCCGCCATCATCAGGACTGTGGTATCTGAAGGAACAACAGAAACTGGATACAACGCCTGATGATGGCGGCAGTGGAAGTCGCCGAAAGCTCGACATTAGAAAATGTGATTCGGCGGCAAACCGAGAAGAGTTTATATCGAAGATACGCCGAGAAAGACTTATATCTCATACCTACAGAATTGTTAGATTTGGTCTGAAATGTGGTGAACATATTCCTCAGTTGGTACTATTTGAGGAAATGTGTAGAAGAAAGGTGTATGATTAGGTAACACGTTAATAACTCAGAACCTTCAAAACAAAACAAAAAGAGTACTGTTGACCTAAAATTCCAGTTTTTCTTTTGAGACATGATACATTGCTCCAATTTTTCATAGCAAAATTTCCATAATTTGATCCTAGTTAAATGTAGCAAGTTCTGTAAAAAAAAATAAAAAATTGCAGAACTGTAGGAGAGTCGGTATAGCCCAGATTTAAAGTCTTGTTGGCATTGACCAAGCACAGTGGGTCAATGGTTAATGCCTCTGGCCTCGCATTCGGGAGGATGCGGGTTCGAATCCCTGTCCGGGCATCCAGATTCGGGTTTTCCGTGGTTTCTGCAAATCACTTTAGGCTACTATGTCATTGTGACTGCTATTTGGTCGAAAATTCAGTAAAAAAAAAAAAAAAAAAAAAAAAAAATACTTCCCCTTGATGAGTCAGTGATTGTGCTATAGCCACATGTTTTTCTCACAAGTCATTTGTCATCATTCACACCTAACCAAAATTGACAAATGAGATTTTAAAAATTAAGGTTATTCCTTTGATAAAAATCATAAATTAAGAAGGAATTTATCAGAATTTGGCACTTAAAGAGCAAATTATCATTATTTCTAAAACGTGTCCCTATTTTGTCACAAATCATTTGTCTTCTTTGAACCTAACTGAAATTTATAAATGAGTTCTTTTCTTTGGTAATATCATAAATTAAGAAAGGAATTTTTGAATTTTGCTCTTAAAAAGCAAAAGTATTAACTATGAAGGTCAAATGTATGTGACAATTCGGAGTCAAGCTGTTATGCTTTGCTGGTGTCAATAATGGTTGGCCATATTTCCACTAGATAGCAGCACCACATGTGACGTACTGTGTGTGTTTCGTTCACTTTAGTTTTATTCCGTTGAGGTGTAAGACAGTTCAGCTTCCAGGAAGGAATAGTTTCAGGTGTTTATGGCAAATCAGCAGCAGCTGCAGGATAACGTACATCAGCAGCTACGGAGTGTCCATAAACTATGTGGCTCGGCCTAGCGAAGGGGGGTGGGGGAGTGTGTTCTGAGCCAGGCCCCATAGCTTTACTTTTTTTTTTTTACTTATTGCTTTACGCCTCGACGGCTAAGGTCATTAGAGGCGGGACGGGACTGGGGACAAGAACAGGAAGGAATTCAGCCATGGCCATTTTGAAGGAAGCATCCCGGCTTTCAGCCTGGTAGTGATTTGAGGAAACCTTGGAAACCCAAATCTGGAATGCCCGGACGGGGGATTCGAACCCGCGTCCTCCTGAATGCGAGGCCAGAACTGTTAACCGTTCACCCACCACGCTCAGTCGTGTAGCTTTCCATTCATATTATTTGTCACAGTTAAAATGAGGTTACAGAACACACAACAGCACGTGAATATATATTTCCATCGTTTAATTATCACTGTGTGTAATTTGATAGTCTGACAAGAGAAAACAGTACAAAATGGCTTCTGGAATGAATAGGGGGAAAAGCTACGTGCTGCATGGGCGGGGGGAGGGGGACTAGACACAAAAGCCACACCGGGCTAGTTGGGGAGAAAAAGGGGGGGGGGTTCATAGGAGGCCAAAATGAAGCTTCGTGGTTCATGGACATTCTCTTACGCATTGTATTTTATTAACGAATTTTGCAGGTGTTGTCTAGTGTAATAACAGTTGTTATAAGGTCTACAAATGCTTACACGAGGAGTTAAGTTAGTGTGTGTGTTGAGAGTGGTTACGTCCGCAGGTTGCACGAGTGCGGGCGCCCACTTCAACCCGCACGGCAAAGACCACGCAGGTCCAGGGGACGCCGACCGCCACGTGGGAGACCTGGGCAACGTGGAGGCCGGCGCGGACGGAGTGGCGAAGGTGAACATCACAGACAAGGTGATCTCACTGTCCGGAGAGCACAACGTCGTCGGCCGCACTCTCGTGGTGGGTCTCCCTTCCCTTCAGTAAACAACATATTTATTCAAACTGTCTTATTCAATCTTCCACCTCTTTCTTCCTTGTTTTACGAGGTGGTACCCAAAAATAACCGGAATAGCATTGCCGCGGGTGGAGCTTGTGTAAGAGTTTCTGCCAGTAGGAGTTTATAGATAGACTCATTGTCAGTTCGGTGCCACCTGTGTTTTTTGACCTGGCTTCTTCTATTAGTCTGCAGTGATTGTTTTTGCTAGTGCTGTTATACTATTGTTTCCTTTTTGATGATGGCAAGTTTAAGTGAACAATGTAGAGCTGTGAAATTTTGTTTTCTACTCTGTAAAAATGCTGCTGAAACTGTTTTAATGTTGAAAACAGCTTACAAAGATGACGCTATGAGAAAAACTAAAGTTTAAGAGAGGTTCCCTAAGTTTAAAAATGGCGACCTGTTGATTGATTACAAACCATGTTCTGGATGCAATGAAGTCTTCAGACCGAGCGTGGTGGTGTAACGGATAGCGTTCTGGCCTCGCATTCGGGAGGACGGCGGTTCGAATCCCCGTCCGGGCATCCAGATTTGGGTTTTCCATGGTTTCCCCAAATCACTCCAGGTGAATGCCGGGATGCTTCCTTCAAAAGGCCATGGCCGAATTCCTTCCCATTCCTTGCCCCCATCCTTTCCCGTCTCTAAAGACCACGTTGTTAAAAAGGGACGTTAAACTGTTAAAAAAAAAAGAAGTCTTCAGAAATCGCCCTCACAACTTTTTGAGAAGTCTCTCTCTCTCTCTCTCTCTCTCTCTCTACAGGCCAAGAATTTTGTAACCTTGCATGATATTTCCGTTTCCCCCCTCCCCCTTGGTGAGATTTCATCGGATCCTACCCCTCCCCCCCCCATTTCACCTCGCAAATTGATCACGACTTTTTACAAGAATTGAACTCAATGGTTTTTATTTCCTGAAAAGGGAGCAATAAATATTTTTAGAAAAGGTGTTTTTTTAAAAGGGTATTACACTAGTCTTGTGTAGTTCGCGAACTGAACTAGTTCGGAAGAGCGCTCCCACAGGCGAACTAGTTCCCAGATCTCTCGCTCCTTAGTTCGTTAGTTCATTCGATCCTTTGCCGAAGACCAACTTTTGTTTTAGTTTATTATCTAAAAGGAAACAGCAGTTCCCTGTGGACACATTTCACTGAAGACACAGATATAAAAAGATAGATATGTTCACTTTGATCCCATGTGAGAATAATCTCGGGGATGTGGAACAGTACATACACTTATTTGTAATGTCAATATTACTATATAATTGATTATATTATTATATATTGACAAGTTAGTTACAACCCATTAGTATAACCAATATCTCCTGTAATCTACAAATACAATCCCGAGTTAATTGTAGGAACAATAGTATACACTTGTTACCAGCATCTAATAACCAGTTATTTTCTTACCAACCAGTTACCATGATAAGTTTCACTGTAATTTGCGACTACACATTATATCATGTTAGTTTCTATTTATGTGAAACAGTACACACACCTATTAACAATATCAATTATATTACCTACAACTCATAGGCTGTCAATTACTTAAAAACCTGTTAGTATGATAATTTTTTCACAGCAGTTTTTGAGTGCATGCTATCCCATGTTAGTTACTATATATGAGTGAAATTTTGTAAACAGTGTAATTACTTCATTTGTCAAAAGTTTCAACAGAAAGAAAAACCATATATCATTTTAGTAATTGTGGACAACTTTGTCACCTTTCCCCTTCCATACACCATATATACTATTTTATCAGTCATTCTTAGTTACCAAATTCCAAGGAGAAAATTCTTTCACAGATTAAAATGGGTTCTCTTTAAATTTGGACTTAAAGCAGTTGGGTTTTTGTAGATGACATTGAAAAGAAAAATAAACTGTTCAACATTAATAATTATTGCACAAATGGATATTTGACATGGAATGTGAAAATTAAATACACTTTGATCCCATTAACAATTAAAAGACAACCATCGATAACCACAACTACCATAACAATCAAGAGCGCGTACAGTAGCGCTAGCAAAGCGAGCGAGCAAGGGGAGCGACCTAGGTCGCGAACTAAACTGAGCGGTATAGTTCGCGAACTAAACTGAGCGGTATAGTTCGCGAACTAAATTGAGCGGTACAGTTCGCGAACTAAACTAAACTGAGCTGTACCGTTCGCGAACTAAATTGAGCACTTCCGGCAGTGAACTAGCACCGTTCGCCGCTAGGGTTTCCAATATTTTTTCGGTTGATGGTAGTATTTTTTTAAAAAAGAATAACCTATAAAAATATAGTACACTTCAAAAATATAATATTTTACGAAAGAATAGAAAAGGTATGTTTTTACTATTTCATTTTTTAAGCTATATTTTTTGAACTTCTTTCATCTTTATTTTTTTCTTTTTTTTTTTTTTTGTCTATAGTAAAATTGTCATATGCTTTATCGCTTTCAGTTGTCAAATTAATTTCGAGCAAAAGCTCATTTTTTAATCATGAAATACTTCTCCTACTTTTACCTGGATTTCGTATAATATTGTTATTTCAGAGTAAAGTTTGTTCACTTTCGATACTCATTTTTTCTCGTAAATTTATGACCTCTAATATAGTCTCACAGTCATCAAATGAAACCCTGTGTTTTGAATTTAATTTTTGGATTCTGTATAACCAATTGCTTTCATTAAGATCTAACTATTTACTAAGATACTCCAGACATTTATCAACGAATACTAGGGCATTATTTTTTACATTATCAATTTCTGTGGAGAATATGGCTTATAAAGGCTTTTTCTTGTTTTCTTAACCAAAGAAACAGTATCTTTTACATTTTTCTAGCGCTGATTTTAAAGCTGACATAATATAATACTTATCTCAGTCTGTTGGTTAACAGCTTTGTGAAAGTGATGAAAGAAATGACTTGCAAAATTCAAAAAGATTTTAACATTTGTCTTCAACAGTTTCATTCGTCGCCAAAAAATTGTAAATGTGTGTTGGATTATTCTCCCCTTCACTAATAAAATAATAGCTCAATGACTTCCAATTCACTGGAAATTTACGCACTTTCGTTATTGCTACCACTTTCTCATTCAAGGGTCACTGTTATTTTTATATGTCTTATTATTAGATATCACATTGGAAGTATTAATGTTATTTTTCTTAATAATATAGGTAATACTATTTCTGTCATATAGTACTTAAGTTGTAGCCAATAGTAGAATTATATTTTGTCCACGATTTCCAAAACATTATTTATATAAAAAAGCCAATTACTTGTAAACGGGTATTTTAATTCATCAAAATAAACGCGTTTATAATATGTTATAAGTAATGTTGTGTCGTTGTTGGGGTTTAAGGGCGTGTCGACGGCAGGGTCATTAGTGCCTTTTATAAGTAATGTTTCTTCAATGAACTAATAAACAAATCCATTTAAAAAATTAATATTCTACGAATGCATGTAAAGTAAATAGTAAAAACACACAATTATTCAATTTACCCATTTGTGTAAAGGACAATGAGCACTTTGGTTTATCGGTGCCAACTGTTCATGCTAATGTAATTTGAAAGGTCTATTATTAAGCAATAACTTTTGTTAAGAAGGTCATATTAAATTCCATTTAGAAACAACAAAAAAATGATTATGTCCTAATAAAACTGACTTAACAAACAAAATAGCGCGTGCAGTAGCGGTAGCAAGGGGAGCGAATGATCTGTTTCTCTGAATTCGAGACGCGAACTAACGAACTAAAAGAGCGAACTAGTTCGCGAGGGAGCTGCAGACTAAACTGAGCGCTCCCCTTCGTGAACTATTATGCGCAAGTCTATATTACACCATAAAAAGTTTGAAAGCCTCAGATCTAAATCCATATATACTGCTGTCAAAAAAGTACTGTGAATTGGTCAATAAGACTCAAAATATTTACTATTCACCCAAATTTATTGTATCTCCTTTCAAGTAGGTCCCTTTCAAAATAATACACTTATTTCAATGAATAATGCAATCATCAATATATATATATATATATATATATATATATATATATTTATTTAAAATGCATTTTCTGGAATCCACTTAAGTTCTTGCGCCTTGTCCTTTCAATCAACTTTGATGTGGTTTGTTCTGTTTTGGCACAGTTGGAAGTCACCATTCCGAAGTTTGTTGACTGGTTTGGATATCAAACTCGTTAACTCGTGTCTCGACACCAGTTACAATGTGTTTTATTAATGTGAGTTTGGAATTGACTTGTCCTAGCATCATTCAGCCACATTTACGCGATTGAGTTTTTGAAGCAACATGTTTTTGATAAAGTTGATTCACCGTAAGTCTTCCGCACCATTTTAAGCGATTTGGCACACAATATGCAATTTGCAATGCAGAAATTTGAGACAAATTCTTTGTTCGATATTTTTATTCATTGTAAAAATTGCTAAGTGTACTTGATGAACTGGCAACAATGGGCACAGTTGTGCCAGCTTCGCAACAAAAATAATTTTGACAATCCCTTTAAGTGGGAATTTTAAATGATCGATTCCTGGTATTTTCTTGACAGAATGTGTGTGTGTATATATGGAGACTCAAAGTTTGAGATTTACAGACGCATAAAGCTTGACTGGAGAACATATGGAAGAAATTCCATAGTTTGTAAAACAAACATGCCAGTACATCTTAAAAAAGAGGTATTTGAAGAATGTGTATTACCGGTCCACACATATGCCTGTCAGACTTGGACCCTAAACAGTCACACGAAGCAAAAACTGAGAACTGCCCGGCGAAGTATGGAAATAGCAATTCACTAGGATTTACAAGAAGAGAGAGGAATAGGGCCGACTACATTCATTCGATAACCAAAGTGACTGCCATCTTATTCATTGCTGCAGTCATTCTTTAGCATTTGTAATCAATGTTATCATTAAAACTCCTATGTTCATCCATAATAACGCCTACATATCTTACTGTTTTGTGTCTTTTAATGGAATTTTCTCCAAGCTTCAGCAGTGGGGTTGCGCTTCAGTGTTCCTTTCATCAGTATACAAAGATACTACATACAACTGAAGGGGGGGGGGGGGGAAATGCTCCTCTTGCAACACCTTAAATGCGTTATAGAAAATTCCATAATAATTGAGAGACTTCTGACAGACATTTCTCGCATTAAAACAATCGGAATGAATACAAAACCATTTAAAATCATTATAAAACTCCCAGAAATGAAAATAAAAGATATTTACACGCAAAATCGTCCACGTTAATAGGTCCAAACTGTCGGAAATTCTCCTCCAAACATTGTAGCTCACATTAATACTTAGAACTACAAACTTTCAATAAGTATTTCATACATAGTACTGTTTTTGAACGTATCACATGGCATTTACACAAAATTTTGCTCAATTCCCAGCTTGGTACAACTAATTCTTAAAATACAGATTCGTTGAAGGTCTTGGTCTGGGTGTGGCGTTGTGCTAATTCCCTGGTTTATAGGTACTTCAACATTAGCTTTCACTGGAGTTTAGATCTTAGTAAAAGTGATATTTTTCTCCTCTCCTCTCTTCTTTTTGAGCTGAAATGCTGAGTTAAACACTGATTCAACATTTCTGATTGTATTTAAATGTATTTTATGTGGCATATTTAGTCACTCTCTAGTCGATAATGTTCCACGCGTCAATCAGTGTCTCAATGGAATATCCTCAGTCATCGTTAAATCTGCAGTGGATCAGTGAGTAGACCTACCAACATGCCGAAAATAAAATTTTCTGAAAGTGCAAAGTTTAGAGAGTTTTAGTACAGACGAAAGAGTTCTTTCCTGTAAATTATGTGATATGTTGGCATTACATTTGATAACAGCTTAACTGGACAGGACACATTTGACAGGTGGTAGGAAAAGGTTTCAAAATTCTGTACTTGTTGGAGAGAGTGATGAGGGGATGCACGAGAGAAGTAAAGGAATTGGGTTACAAAACTTTGGTCAGACCATTGCATGAATATGGTAGTGTAGTATGGCACCCATGTTATGGGTATCAAATACAGGAGTTGGAGAGGGTGCAAAGAAGGGCTGCTAGATTTGTTTCTGGAAATTATTGCAGAATGCAATCAGTGACAGATATGATAAAGGAGTTGGAATGGGATTCATTGCAAGACAGGAAGAGGGTCATGGGAGTGTACAGGGCGTATACTGGCGATGAGGCATGGAAAGATATTGCAATAGGTATGAAAAGTAGTGCATGGAAGGGAAAAGATGACCATGACCAAAAGCTGGCACTCGATTTCAGGCACAAGGGTGTGGGAAGATTTTCTTTTTTAGGTAAGGGTGTCGGGGATTGGAATCAGTTACCAAGGGGAATGATGAATAACTTACCAAAAATGTTAAAAGAATTTAAAGTTAAAATTTGTAGAGGGCAAATGTAGGTGGGTGCAGGATAAGGGAAAGTTTGGTGTGTAGGAAAATTGCCACCGGAGCGTATGCTCCATTGCAATTAAATTAAAGTGACTTCAACAAAACGATTTAAAACTTAATTTCCAAATGGTGCAAAGAGTGCACGAAAGCAAATTGTGCTGTGTACATGAAAGCAACACTACTAGATAAAATAAATGATGTGCAATTGAGCATGTTTTGATGTATAGTAAATTTAAATGTTTGGTCATATTTTGGGTCATATAGATCGGTACCCTACTTATCACAGGTGTCATTACGATATTAACGTAACGTCGCTTTGTTCGCAGGTGCACGGCGACCCTGACGACTTGGGCCGCGGGGGGCACGAGCTGAGCAAGACGACCGGCAACGCCGGCGCCAGAGTCGCCTGCGGAGTAATCGGCATCTGCAAGGCGTGACTCGACCACTCGACACTGCCGGCCGCCAGGCTGTGAACTAGCGCGTCTCCTACTCGGCCGAGTCCTTCAGATTCTCATTTAATCCCGTTTAAGAGCAACTAGTTGAATATTAATATTATAAAAGTAAATTGTTAAATATCTGACAGGTGTGTCTGAATGGAAAAAGTAGCCAGTATAGTTATATTTCTCCTGAAACTTGTCCTTTTACCCATATCTGTGTCTCCCCGATGTTTCCTTACCTGTCCCTTACCCCCCCTCCTTTGTTGAAGTAGAGATGGAGACCTCTCCCTTAATTCTGTGAACGGAACGAGTCTTCCCGTTCCTTCCCTGCTTTAGCTGGGACTTGGTAGCATCGCTTAAACGATCCGACTTCTGCGCACGTTCACTTGCCTGGTGACCAGTTCCCTGACAATGTATCCATTTCATTTGTTGACCCTTTATTTTGTTTTTTAGTGCCAAGGTTTTTTTTCTATGTTAATTCCATTTGGTTGTAGGTGTACAGGTTATTAGTATCGTTCAGATTTTGTTATACATTAGTTTGGAGCGTTGATTGATTGATTGGTTGGGATTTATCAAACATTGTAATGTCTTGAGTTGTGATTTTCAACAGAATGAAAGTACGTATTTTATGCTTCCATGTATAAAATGGTTGTAGTGGGCCAAGATGGACAAATAAAATGTGGCTATTTCATTGTAAATTTTATTTTGTTTTAATGTGTTACATTTTTTAAAAAATTAAGAGTTTTTTTTTTTTTTTTTTTTTTTTTTTTTTTTTAAATGTATCCAAAGTATGTCTGGAATGGAATGGCCATTGAGGTTTCTGTGATCAGTGTATAGATTAAAACTAATACTTGCACTCTGATTTTAGGTCTTTAATCAGACCTAAGCAGCCACTTTATTTCCTTCACACTATGAATAAATCAGATGGATCGCAGTTGTAAATTATTAATCATGCCAAGGAGAAAACAAAAATATTCATTATAAAATATAAAAATTATTATTTTTAGAAAATAAATCCGGCAAAATTTAGCATTTAGTTATGTGAATGCAAACCCCAACCGGAAAGCATTATGTCGCATTGCACAAAACAGCATTGTTGAAGTTTTTAGTTTTTAGCAATTTTTGTCACGTTAATACGGTTGTTCTCAGTTAGTTGAAAGATTTGTATGATTCACCATGGAATCAGGATTCAGCAACTCAAACAGTAATTTGCCTAAAATTGATGCTGTAACAGTTTCCAGATTTTTCGCATCGGACTTCCATAATATTAAAACTTTTTTTATTTTTTTAATGGCATTTGGCAAAGGAGGCCATACAGCCAGCTCAAGGTAATTATAATTGCTTTCAGTGTATGGACACCACAGGACGGACAGGACATTCACACAGACACACAACACATTAACATCCATGCCCGCGGCCGGATTCGAACCGGCGGCCTTCGGCACGCGGAGCTAGGCACTCTAGCCCCTACGCTACCGAGGCCGGCATATTAAAACTTTGGCGTAAATTATAGATTATAAACTTAAACAGTATTTCAGTTTTGTAAACAATAACTCATTGCTATATAAAATGTTTTTCATTTACTATCTTGCTTGGTTCTCTAGATATCTTGAACGAAATGTGATGTTAGGCTAATATGCATCCTGGACCAGAAAAAGAACTAAGCAAGATATCAAAAGGTTTTGTTCTTCACGTCGATACTATATTTGGCATGAACGATGTCATTGAATATGGTTGTTCAGTTGGTACTATTAATTTTGTGTCGACTAACTTTACTGTTGCGTCAGGTGTAAGGTACATTTCTTTCTGATTTTATATACTCTTTTCCTAGAAAAGTATATCCTAAAAACAGATGTGGCAAGTTTTAAAGCTATACCATTGCCAATTTCCCTTCTGGTTCTGGCTGCATTTGAGCCTAACATTACCTTTCAGTTAAAATATCTTGAGAACCAAGTGAGATATTTAACAATTTAATTTTTTTTCATTTCGTCGAGCTGTATAAGAATGTATCAAGTCGTGGCACCACGGTAATTATAGTTCTGGCCAAAATTTGTTCATTACATTAAACGTAGCACAAGAAAAAATATTAAATCGTAAAACCAAAACAACTTCTACATAATTTTATCAATACTTTAAAAATATTGATTCTCTAAAATTCATCAGTTTTGCTTTATATTTAGAAATATACAAGGAGTGATCAAATGAAAAGGTATGAAATGATATAAAAACATAACGGTTAAATATTTGCATATTCCACGTAGCGAGACATCTCTGGATGCGATTGGAGTCTCTGACTGGGATCGGAGCATGTGCAGTAGAGAGCAGAGGCTCTTATGATGCGGCAGTCCGTATGAGGACAGGATGGCGTACAGGTGGGGGATGTGTACTGTGAGACACTCCGACGCCTACGCAGGTCCATCGAGAACTAAAGACCTGAGGGTGTGGTTCACACGTCTCCAGAGTCACACACGTGGAACTGGCCGAGTTCAAGTGGGAGACAGTCCGGACATGTCGCCCTGTGTTTGGTCCACTGAAGAAACACCTGAAAGGGAAGCGCTTCAACTCGGACGACGTACTCGAGAACTCTGTGGAGGAGTGGGTCTCGTCACGGCCACAGGAATTCTGGGAACAAGGAATCCTGCGGTTTGTTCGTCAGTGGGATCGTTGTGCTCAGGCCTATGGTGTATATTTTGAATAAAGTCTACATTTGTACCCACCGTGTCGTTTCGTACCTTTTCATTTGATCACCCCTTGTATTATTAATATATAAAGACTGTCATCTGCCGGCGGCTTTGCTGGAGTGCAATTCAGTAACGCATTCGTATTTAAATCCCATGGGTACTACTTTTTTGATCAGGATAAAAGTAGATAACCAATACATTATTCCAAATTTTATCCTAAGCCGTTTTGACGTGAAACAGTATAAACATCCAAGCATACAAACATTTAAATGTATAATATTAATAGGATCTAAAAACTGTATGTTATCTTCAGTCTGTCTATAGGAACACCTTAATCATGAATAAGCGACTGAACATTTGGGGCGCCACAATGAGATCTAGCACCACCCTGAAAAACTTGCTAGGGCCGCCCCTGAATATGGACGTACTATTTTCAATAAGATCACAATGTAGGAGTAGAGAACTGTCCGTGACAGTGCACTGTCTTCTAATTATTACTGGCATGCTAGTCCACTCTCTTACCTACCCCCACCACCGACGGTCCAGCCAGCTGTCGCTCCAGTCAACTCGCATCGTGTAACGCGGCCTTTGAGATGCGAATCACAGACAGCAATACGAAATGTGGACGCACGAGAGATTCGTGCATCATCTCCTTTCTTTGTACACCCGACGTATGAATCCCAGCCTAGAATTAGCTCTATCTACATCCGATTGTTTCTTCCACTAACCATGAAGTTTGATTAGTGTAGTCCCCTTTTTATGCTTAACATATATAATTATCTCCCCTGTCATTTTAGTGGAATGTTAAACTTCTTCCACTCTCCCATTCTATTCAAAACGTGGGCAAAAATAGAACACAATTTGGTTTGTATCTCAATTAACCATTAACTCTTTAATTATTTTTTTGTGAATTAACTTAACCCATTCCCCCATAAAAACAATTTAGCCTGCTCATTTTCAATATTAGGAATTGAAACTATTAGTCTTAATAAGTTCAAAATTAAATTGGTTACAATCTACTGCAGCCAAATTGATTGGCAAGTAATATTTATTACTTGCACTATCAATTTAAGAAACTTTTGCATAATAAACTATACACAATATTGTTCTAGTCAACTTATAATTAAATTAGAAACTAATTTATCATTAGTTTTAAGTAATTTGTCATTATCTAACAATATTTCAACAAAGCTTGGACTATATAATAACTGTGAACTAACAATTTAAGTAGGTAATTAGTTTAAACATCAACATTATTCCTTCCACATTTCAAAAATTACAATGAAAAAGACACTCCCGATTTTAATTTCCAGCCATGAAGATAAAGGCTATGCATTGTTAGTAAGTAATTATTCAAAATATATTTTCAACTTGCTGTGAAGCTTATGTGGTCCGTACTAGGGTCAGATAAAGTATTCTCACACACACGGACAGCTGCACGGCCGTTCTTCCAGTGTGGCACGGACCTCTTCGTGTTTCTTAAGATCAGACGGCTGAAGAAACGACTTTCGACAGATATCACATCCGTACCGTCGGTCACCAAAATGCATTCTGAGATGCAATGTAAGGCATGCAGACCTCTTGAAAGTCTTCCCACAGACGTGACAATCGTACGGCCGTTCCTCCGAGTGAGTTCGCCGGTGCTTTCTGAGGGAAGAGACGTCACTGTATGTTGTACCACACACATCACAGGGAACAGACCTTTCTGCAAGATGAATTTTCTCGTGAGTTCTCAGCGTGCTGAACTGGGCAAACGTCTTCCCACAGACAGTGCAGGCGTACGGCCGCTCACCGGAGTGAGTCCTCAGGTGCACTTTCAAGTTACTGAACGTCGTGCACCTTCTACTGCAAACGTCGCACTTAAACGGCCGTTCACCGGAATGTATTCTTTGGTGCGTGTCGAGATTACGCATCTGGGGGAATGCTTGACCACAGATGTTGCAAATGAATTGCTTTTCATTCGAATGGCTCCTCCTGTGCCTCGTCATCGAACTGTACTGAGTGAAAGTGTTTCCGCAGATATCGCAGGCGTACGGCCGTTCGCCGGTGTGCACTCTGTAATGGACTTTAACGTTGCGAGGGTTAGCAAAAGTTATACCGCAAACACTACAAGTACATTTATCTTCACTGTGACTCATTGTCTCATTTGTTTCCACATCAAATGACTGGCCAAATGTCTCCAAATTAACACTATTGTTGAAGATCTCTTCATTCAAACGAACATTCTGATGGTTTTTGAGTTGATCAGGTGGAATCAACGTCCCCCTGGAAACATATAAGTATTCTATGTAACAATAATATCGCAAACAAGATGACAGGGAAAAAGGATAACACTAGCTACTACGGGCTCACCCTCAGTTTTAGGCATAAGAAAGGGACAAAACTCTCTTTTATTGGTAAGGAAGTTGGAAACTACAATAAATTAGTAAGGAAATTTATGAACTATTTTACAAAAATGCTGAAAAAGTTTAAAATTAAAACATGGAAAGTGCAAATGTAGATAGACGGGTAAATTACACTCAAAGAATTTGATAAAAAGCAAGAAATGGAAAAATAAATAGGTAAATTACCATCAGGGGACAGACTGCATCACAATTAAATTTCTGGACCGACAGGTGATCAGAATTTGTAATACAAATAAATCAAAAGGTTAAAGTTACAGATATATGGCGAAAAACCTATTAGCAATTTGAAAAAAAAAATAATGCAGATGTATTAACAAATATGAATTCAAAATATTCTGTAAATTTCAATGCAAAATCATTCTATATAAGGCCATAATTGTGTAGCATTTGTAACAAGTATGAACACAAAACAAAGAATGAATGGTATATGTAAAGCAATAAATTTACACTAAAACTATTGATATGTAATCATAGGTTTTCCTGGTGAATCTGATGCTTGACGATCGTTGATCCACCCGCATGCCCGACAGATTTTCTAGCACTAAAACTATTTATTATTAATATTATTCACACTAACATGCTGTAGGAATAATCCCAGGACTAATGCAAAACTCCATTTTGAACTCTGTCTCCCTTTTGTCATTTTTTGTAACAAATCGTGAGTATTTCAGTATTTGAACCTCATATTTAGAGCAAATATAATGTCAGTAAATATCAAAAGTCACTATTATACAGGGGTAAAATTTTCATTCAATTTTTATACAATGTTCTGCCATAAGAAATA
>JARYHS010011609.1:0-14646 GCA_031002005.1 Vandiemenella viatica
GATATCAGCGTGCGCGAGATCATCGAGTTTGGATAGTGGATCAATGGAAATGTGTCATTTTGTCGGATGAATCTGGTTTCTTGTTACACCAAGCCACTGGTGGTGTAAGATTACGCCATCTCCTAGGCGAATGATTGCTCGAAACAAGCACCGCGCCAAGGATGTAGGTCAGTGCAGGCAGTATTATACTATAGGGCAGTGATTCCCAAATGGTGTTCCGCGGAACCCTGTTGTTCCGTGAAAGGGTCTCAAAGCTTCCGTGCTCCGTCCGAGAATTAAATAAAATGTTTGTTGAAAAGAGTCTTAACCGCGCCGTGAGGAGGGTATCATGGATGTGCTTCCGTTTTTGACGACTTACCGATGCGAGACTGGTTTTTCAGCTTATACTTATAAAAATGGGGATCCACCAAAAAATGTATGATCAATTGGGGTTCCGTGACCAAAAGGAAATTGGAAACCACTGCTATAGGGGATATTCACCTGGGCTTCCATTATATCTGTGGTAGTGATCGAAGGTACCATAACTCCTATTAACAGCGCGAAAATTATTGCAGACTACCTGCATGTATCATGTCTCCCACTAGGTCCACGGCTTCTTCCAGAAAAATAACAGTTCGTGTCACAAATTCAGAATCTTGCTGCAGTGGTTTGAAGAGCATTAATGTCTTAGCCACCAAATTCGCCTTATCCCAATCTGATATAACACATCTGGAATGCTGCTGGGCGTCAGCTCCACAACCACAAATCATTGGCCCGTAATTTAAGGGAATTTCGTGACCTATGCGTAGAAATCTGGTGCCAAATAGCTCCGGGAACCTACTAAGGACTTTTCGAATCAATTTCATGGTGAATTGCTGCTGTATTGTGTTCCGCTGATGGACCAACACGCTCTAGCAGGTGATCATAAGTCTTGGCTCATGGGTGTATGTTGTAATGGGTTTCTGGAGATTAATGGATTAGCTAAGGATTGGAAGATGTGAAGGGGGGAGATGTGATATATACGAGTATATAACTCATCAGCTGTGACTTCTTTCTGTAGATGAAAATTTTGACTCCATAGATGGAATTACAATTATTGCATTGTGACACGTGGTGGTGAGGTATACCTGGACTCGCAAAGCCAGATTCTTTTCACAGAGAGTATGTGCGTATGAACAACCGACAACATTAGCAAGTATTATCTCAGGCTACGCATATTTAAGCTGCTCTCAGTTATGTTACTGCAAAGCCGCTGAATATCTCGGTGAACAGCGGATGCTCTTGGTTTGAAGACTGATCGACGCTGACTGTTGTAGAATTTACCGTTGCTAGAAATCATAACAAACTCTTTGAAATTTCTTGCAAGGGTTCGAGTCGAATAGATGCTTGTTGCGTTGAGTTCTGCATCAAAATTGTTTCACCATCCTGCATCCTCGGCAGGATTGTATGACGTCGATACTTAGGAAAGGCTGCGTTAGCTCTACTAACTGACCGTGGACGATTGCTTCTCCCCGAACTAATAGTTTTCAGACAAGAGTCAAACGAATATGTCTCCTTCTGTAATAACGTCTTCAGCTGTAATAAAAACTTGATACAGGTTTGAGTCATACCAACTCACCATTATTGATGGTTTCTTCCCCAACATGTAGTTTTCAGACAAGAGTTAAAAGAACTGGGAAATACCCAGTAGAAAACATGTCTACTTCTGTAATAACGTCTTCAGATGGACTAAAGACCTGACGCGGGTTTGAGTCCTGCCTCCTCTCCCAATTAAACATTATTGATTCTCCCGCAACAACTAGTTTTCAGAAAAGAGTCAAAAGAACTGGGAAATGCCAAATAAAAACATGTCTCATTCTGTAATTATGTCTTCAGTTGGACTAAAGACCTGATGCAGATTCGAGTCTTGCCTCCGCTACCAACTCACTATTAATGATGGCTTCTCCCCCAACAAGTAGTTTTGACACAAGAGTCAAACTAACTGGAAAATGTCTCCTTCTGCAATATGGTCTTCCGCAGGACTAAAGATCTGTCGCATCTTTGCGTCCTACCTTCCCTACCAACTCACTATGAATGTTTGCTTCTCCCCAAACAAGTGTTTAAAAAAAAAAAAAAAAAAAAAAAACAGGAGCTAAACGAACTGGAAAATGTCCCAAAAAAAGTCTCTTGATGCAGGGTTTAGTGCTGCCTTCAGAATCAAAAGGCTAATGTCAAATGTGTGAGAGTAATCAAGATTATGGCACTGATTTATTTTATTTTATTTTTTTGTTTTGTTTATTGTTTTCGCTTCATCTTTGTCGAGGTCCGTTGGGACCGGGAAGGACAGGCAAGGTACAGCAAGAAATTCGACCATGGTTTTTTTAACGAATCATCCCAGCATTTCCCTGGAGTGATTTTGGGACTCCATGAAAAACCCAAATCTGGAAGGTTGGATGAGAATTCGGATACTTTAATTCCCTGAAGATTGAAATTGAAAGGAACATATCGCGACAAGGTAAGTATGTTGTAAGAAAGTGAACAGTTTATTTTGTATTGCATTCAAGTCAGTAACGGAGAGAACTGGTGACTTTTGCTCCACTTGGAAAGATGACAGAAGCGGGAAAAGTAATTACAGTAACGCCACCTTGCGGCGGCTTGCATCAGTGGGCGTTTCTCGTGGCTTCTCGATCGGCAGTGCGTCAGAGGTGTCCCCATACCTCTGGCAGGCGGCCCACATTCTGGCTCCAGGCGGCCTCCTTCCGCGCCTCTTTCACACGCCTCACCGGACCAATGCCAGCAGCCGTGGCGGGCGCCCTATCGATTCAACCCAGTCGACTTACTCATCGACTTTGCCAACTGTAGCGATCTTACTAGTCCCACGCGTGCGACTGCACAAGAATGTGACATAGTATTCTTTGAGATCCCCGAAGCCGACACATCACCACTGGCAAGGCCACGGATAGGTGTTGGTTGAAACCGAGTGTTACAGGTGAACGGTATAGTTATAACCTCGCATTCCGGAGGACGCAGGCTCGAATCATCGCTAGGCCATCCAGATTTCAGTTTCCCAAGGTTCCTCCAAACCACTCCACATGAATGCTGGGGTACCTTCAAATAGCCATGGCTGAATTCTTTTCACGCCTCTAGTGATTACGACATCGAAGAGGCGTAAAGCCATAAGCAAACAAATTAAAAAAAATATAGTTTGGAATTTAAAATTATTAATAGTCATGAATTTTAGTACATTTGTAAAGTAGATCTTTTTTTATTATGGTTTTACAAACCTCGTCGAAGTCGATGTCATCTGAGGAGGGAAAGGACTGGGGGCAAAGATCTGGAAGGAATTTGGCCATGGCCTTTTTAATGAAGCATACCGGGATTTGCCTGAAGTGATTAGGCGAAACCGTGGAAAACCCAAATCTGGTTGCCCGGACGGGGATTCGAACCGGTGTCCTCCAGAATGTGAGGCCATAGCGTTAACCGCTCACCCACCACGCTTGGTTTTACTGAGCTAATAGTAGAAACAGATATAAATACAGTTAAATGTTTCAAATTGTGTCATTGCCTTTATTCCACACTCATAGCGGGTAGGTTTAGGGTTTATCCCGTTTGGCATACATTCTGCTGGTCAGGAAAGATGCACTTGACCTCTCCTACTCTGACGACTAAAGGCGTCTAACGAAAATTTCTTCTTTCGCGACGGCTCAAACCAGCACACTTCACGTCGAGTACTGTACATACTTACGTTTTCCTTATCTTCCATTGCCAAGAGGTGACTGTCTTCAGAATATAGCCACCTTCAAAAGGAATGAATACAACATAAAAAAACTATGTGCACAAACCGAATTTTGGTAGGATCCTGCCAGAGGATCCATTGGAAGACGACCACTTTCTTTCATCTGGGACCTCAGTTGTACTTGGAATCCGAACCACGGAATGTCTGAAGGTAGCTCATATGATCCAACACAATTTTTAAAAATTCTTCGCCCCACCGAGATTTGAACCCGGAACCAGAACATGAACTTCTGAAAGCAAGCTCCTTAAACACTTTTTTTTTCCATCTCAGCCATCTGTAAGTTTATCGTTGTTTATTCGAATTTTGTCTGTAATATATTATCGTTTTCTCATTGCGGACAACACAGGACGGACACAACACCCATGCCCTCGGCCGGATTCGAACCGGCGACCCTGGAAACGCGAGGCAAGCTCGCTAGCCGCTACGCTACCAGGGCCGGCAACACTGAACTACCAGACCGCTCTGAAAATAACGTAACTACATCCTAACGCTCAGTCTGTGCGGAATTCGTAAACCGTAGAGAGAAGGAGGGAAATGTTATACAGTGGCAAATATGACTCAACTGACCAATGCTTGAAAGGAAAACTCTCAATGACACCATTTCTCTACCCAATTTAAAATTGTAATCCAGTGTACGTTGTTTCTCTCTGCGAGGTGGGTAATACTTACGATATATAAATTTTGTTGCGTATTTAGACTATGAGGAGAATAGCACTAGCGAGGAGTGCAATTGCTGACGCAATGCTCGCGTCCCCGTTAGCGGCCTGGCGCGGCCTTTAACGGGAAAAGTGACTGCAACCGGCAGACAACAACGTTCAGCTTTCAAGTTCAGTGTCAGTGCTTCGGAATCGCTCATTCGCCGCTTCTCTACCAGGAAGAAGCAACGCCTCAGAACTGTGGTGTGTGTACAGTGACTCATCAACATGTTGGACGGTCTCGATCCTATCCGAACATCACCGTCAATAAGACCTTGCGCATATAAACTTGTAACAGCTGTTGACTAACAAGTCTAATGCAGTTTGGTTATGGGTTTAATTTACCACCAGTTTATCTTGTTGTAACGTTTGTCGGCAGTTGTCACGAACTCTGAGGTGGAAAATAATCTGGTTAATCGAATGACTGGTTCTTCTCACGAAGAAACCAGATCTGGAAGTTTTATTTGCCCTTACGTATTTCTTGGATGGAATTTTCTATCAGTGAAAGTATTTAGGAATTTAATCTTCAGATACAGGTCGCGAAGACAAAGTAAACAAGTAATAGGACATTTCTCTTACCAATTTATTCCAATCCCCGACACCCTTCCCTACGAAAGAGAATTTTATCACATCCTTATGCCTGAAATCAAGTATTAGATTATGATCACGGTCATATTTACCCTTCCATCAACACTGGAAGTGGGCTCCCTTACACCCTAAGCTAACAACTCAGAAAATATTCCCTTTACCTCCTATTTAGGTGTAAGCCATCCCTAGTGAAACCTCACTTACCAACGGTCTCAACAGACATAACCTCCACGACAAAACTAATGCCTTTCCCACATTTATATCCTCACAACGTGATTCACCTTCGACTGGTGATGGCGACTTAGGACTTGCATGCGCTCCGCCCATGTATGCTGTGCCTCCTTCACCACTTTCTACAGACCACTCTCCACATTATAATTAGTATTTCTATTAGTACTATTCCCACATCTCCTACTATCACTACTTTATCCTGCCTAGTGAAACCACTATAAAGTGAACCTATATCCTCTATTTCCTGACCTGAAGTTTCACTAGGTTTGAAAAAAAACTAGTGACCTAATAGCCTGTGCCCAGCTGATCCTGCAAAAGAAGGCCTACACCTCTCTCATGGATACTACCTAGCAGCAGAACCCTTTTCTTCCTGTTCTTTCCCTTGCACGCTTCTATTCCTAAAGGCACCTTACCTATTGTTATATCTACATGAGGCTCCTTCCCTCCTTACTCTAGTAACAGGTAAAACCTATTTTTCCCCTGACTTCATCTTGTTAATGCAAGCCATCGTCATAAAAATTATTATTACTGTATCGACCAATGAAATTATTGTTCTAAAACGTTGAAGATTGGAATAGTTTGCACGTAAACTTTTGAAATTCAATAAGCATCTTATATAATAAAACGCAAGTTATTTAATATAATTTTAAAATGTTTTACCTTTAAATTAAAAATATTTAGCTGATGAAACGGGAAGATGTTTTCTCCAAAACACCTGTCCATTTATATCGCTCTAAGTAATCAGAGAATGTTTAACAATTTCACGAAATGAATCAGTAAGAATATGATAAAGTTATTATTCCCAAGATGTTAATATTGAATGCGAAAGACATCAACATTTTTTATTGAAATGACCTTTTAAACATGATAATCAGTTCTTATATGTATTTCCATACTACGCCCTATGCACAGTGTTTATAAGTGTTGCTGTCCATGCAAGGTAATTTATATTCAGAGGGATTCGTTTGGCGTTATTATCGGAGGCGATGTTCCGTGGTCGGTTCATTGCTACGCAGGAGTTATCGGACTTCATGAGCGTACGCAAGGCTTCTTACTGGGAGGAATGCTGCTGGGTAAGTATTCTTATGTGGGACGAGGTAATCCGACCTGCACCAAATAATCTAAAAGAGCTTCTTCGAATGCGACAGACGCTGGCGCCACGAAACACTCCTCACCAGCAACGTAAGCAGTGAAACTTCTTACGACATAGCATTCTCACCGAATAAAAAAATACTCGACATTCAAGTGATCTACTTTATTATAGCAACAGAGATCGCTGTTTTCAATCAGTTATTGCGTGCTTTATATCGAAGACAATAGCACGTTTACAGATCACAATAACTCATTGTAATTTCTTCGTACATATTGACAATTCTGCTTGTTTTCTGGTGTGGTCTTAAAACTATTGTTATGTTAAGCTGAGGTAATGTGGCGATTTTTCTTCCTGAGAGCCACATGACTGAGTTTAGTTTTCTGTTGTGGTCGTGTATTAAGGGTGTTTAAACATGTTTAAAGAGTAAATTTAGACGTGTCAGGTAACGCTCCGGCCTCGCATTCGGAAGGCTGAGGGTTCGAATCCCAGTTCCGCCATCCAGAAATGGATTTTCCATGGTCTCCCCAAATCAATCCAGGTGAATGCCGGGATGTTTCCTTCAAAAGGCCATGGCTGAATTCCTTCCCGTTCCTTGTAGCTCCCACCCCCAGTCCTTCCCCACCTTTAATGACCTCGACGTCGACGAGGCGTAACGTAGGAAGCAAAACAAATATAAATTGAAATATTCTTGTGGGACAATCCAACTAAAAAAAATTATTCACAGCTTCAAGGGAAGTTATAAAAAATGAAGTGTACAGGCGTACATAAAGCATTTCATATAACTTATATTCAGAAGGAAAGGAAGAGATCCAAGAAAAAGTCATAGATTTTCCTCTGCCTTCTTTTTTTTTTTTTTTTTTTTTTTTTTTTTTTTTTTTTTTTGAAGGTTTATCTGTGAGTAGACTACACAGATCTCAAATTAAGCATAGATGGAGTAGCGGACACAGCTGTTTATTTGAGTTAAATACATACATGTAATACTGGGTTGCCTATATTCATGAGTTTCTGAACTCAAAATACCTCTAGCAACCTTCATCTCCAATTATCTGCTTCATGTAGTCTAACCTCTGTCTTTCTCTTCAGATCATACCTTCGATTGTTCCTTCCACTAACAAATTAACCAATTCCGCATGTCTTAAATATTGATCTACCATTCTGTCTCTTCTTCCTGTAAGAATCTTCCACAAATTTCTTTCTTCAACCACCGTTTCCAAAACACGTCCGTTTCGTACTTTATCTGTCCACTTAATTTTCAGAATCCTTCTGCGGCACCGCAATAAAATGTTACAGACTAACACACCTTCAAAATATTACAATAACTCATTATATGGTACTTAACTGCTGGAAAGAGATTCGGTAAAAGATAACATTTGTGATATTATTCCCTAGGAAGTATTGCTTAAGAGAGCAGGGTTTAAACTGTTGACCTAATAAAAAAAGAAGACAGACTTTTTGGGGTTATTTTCAAACTAACCAACTCTTGAATCTTAAACGTTTGCACTGAGAAACTGAAAATTTTATCTCCGTACTCAGGTATGATGAACGTACTTTTGTGTCGAAACTGGGTGTAACACATACACAAAATGCCACTCATGACTCCAGCTGGCTCTAATGAAAACGAACACTTTTCCTCTGCAGGTACTGGACAAGTACTGGATTCCTTCTCGGGATTACATTAACACAGATCCTTATAAACGTGTCTCGCTTCGTCCAAAGCGGACAGCCGCATTCCAAAGCCTTCACTTGCCAGTGTATACACGTCACATCGAAATAATGCCACAGATAAAACTTAACGAGAACTGTAAGTGCAGCGTGGCGCCACGGTAATCCCTTTCAGCCTCCCTGCCAGTTAAAAGTGGAGTACAGCGATGATATGTACTGACCTGAGCGCTAGATATAATATATAGTCCGTATGTGTCTGCATGCAAAATCATGTACCTCGTAGGAGTTGCAAAACGGGTGATTACTTTGGTTACACACATCTGCACTAATGTTATAAATACTAAAAATAACTTTGTCTCTCTGTCTGTTACATTTTCCCGACTAAACGGCTAAATCTATCTTGATGGAATTAGACAAGGATGATACTATGTATCAGTAAGAACGACATCATAAACATCATATTTTGTCTTGAAATTTTTTTTAAAAATAACCGAAAGCTGACCGACAGGCGGATACCGAGTGTAAATCTCTGTAATGTTATATCTGTCACTCAGACTTTGTTTGTGATGTGTTTTATTTGTTCATAAATGCCATGTTTATGTAGCTAGCTCATGTCTTTCCAACTTCCAGCACCCATATATCTTGGAAAAAGACAGCAAAATCAAAAACATTGTGTACAAAACGGCATTGAAATAAGATGCCTGCAGAACGTGACGTAATTTGAAACCGCAAATAAAAATAAAAAACTGTGGTAGGTAGCCTCACACGGTTAACCCCCCCCCCCCCCCCCCCGCCACCAACTCCCCCAGCTTGTTGGTATTTTTAAACATGTTGCAAATTGGTTCTCTTCATGAGGCATGTTCAGTGACAGAATGGACAGTAGTGGCTACCCCGTCATATTATTCCACCTCCGTGCTGTAGGCTTTCTGCACCCAATTTTAGCAATTAATTTCTATGTCCACGCGTGCGAAGTTGTGGGTAACAGCTACTGTATTATATCTGTCTTATCTCTCCGTTTCTGTATAGCTGGCTTGTCCATTCCTAACATCTGAATTATTTATTGCTTACTGGCTATTCTGAACTACTGAATACGAGGAGTTGGCTAGTTGACTAAATTTGAAAAAATAGGTTAATACTTTACCTTAGTATCAATTTTTCTCAAAAAAGTATTATTTTTCAAAAAATCTAACATTTACATTATTTATTTTGCATTTTAAAAAACGAATTTAAATTTACCGCGAAAACGCAAAAGACTGTCATGGCGTCTTGAATGACGTCACACCATCCGAACTAAAACAAAGCAGTCGTGTATATATATGGCAGGTGACAAGTGTTCTGTAATTAAAAATGAATTCCTCGTTTCATAAGTACTGTGTAGTGCCCCAGTGCAAAAGCACAACAATAAAAACTCCAAACAAGTTATTTATATATTTTCCAAACAATGAACAGATACGGGAAAAGTGGTTAAAACTAGCAAGGAGGGAGGATGCTCATCGTTTATCTGCAGATTCAGAATCTATTTTTGTGAAGATCATTTTGATGTAAGTGTTTGTGCACAATATATTTCTAAATCTAAAGCAAAACATGAATTTTGCAGAACCACTACTTTTCAAGTACTGACAACACAATAAGGTATGAGTTGAGGTTGTTTTGGTTTTACGATTTATAATCTTTCTTTAGTGTTACGTTTAATATAATAAATACACTCTGGCAGCACTATCATTACCGTGGTGCCACAATCTGATGATAGATTCTTATGCAGCTCGTTGAAATAAATCGAAAATAAAGAATAATTTTTTTAATAACTCTCATGGTTCTCGAGATATCATAACTGAAAGGTGATGTTGTTAGGCCGATATGAAGCTTAAAGCAAACTGGAAATTGGCAGTGCCATGGCTTTAAAAATTGTCACACCTGTTTATGAGGATATAATTTTCTAGAAAAGGTGCATAAAAAAAACAACAACAACATACCTTAGACGTGATGCAACCGAAAAGTTACGATACGGGCACAGCACAGAAATAATAGCACCTAACAACAATCATATACAATGACATTATTTACGCTAAAGATAGTACCGAAGTGAAGAACGAAATGTTTTGGTATTTCGCTTAGGTTTTCCTTCTGATTTAGCTATTCAGCACTTGCTTATACTTCGCAAATCTAACCTCATACCAGTATCAATTAATTCACAAAACGTATGTCTAAGTAATAGGTTATTGTCTACAAAACTGAAATAATGCTATTTACAATGTCTAATTTACACTTGTGTATACTTGTATCGAAATTCAACATTGCGGAATTCCGGTGAGCAAAAGTCGATATTTGACGCGAAAAATCTGCCAAGTGTTACCGCGTCAATTTTGGGCAAATTGCTACTGTTTGTTCTGCTAAATTCTGGTTCCATAGCGAATTACACTTGTCTTTCAGCATATAACTGAGAACAACTGTATTCACATGACAAAAGTTCCTACAAACGAATAATCTACCAAGTAAACTATTCTGTTCCAAGAAAATAACAACTTTGGCGTCTGGAATGGTGTGACGTAATGCTGCCTGATTGGCGTTCGCGGTCACGTGACTGAATGCTTGAATTTGCCGAATTTATTTTGTAAAAATAATAATAATCTTTATCTTTTATAATTTGTTTTTTGTTATCTCCTTAGCATGATTAATCATTAAAAACGGCTATGCGCCAGATTTATTCTTAGTGGACACAAGCCTATTGTAGTCACATACGGCCTGCTTGATTTCTCCTAGATTCAGAGTTGTAACCAGTGAAAATTACAATAGAATGTCATATTCCATATTCTATGTATCGAATTCTTGAAAGTAGTTATTTAATTGGTCAGGAGGTTTAAGCAAACCACTTTCTTGTGAATAATCAGTCAAATTACGTGTGAGGCACCTACCATGAGTTGCCATTTACTACAGAAGGTGCAACACCCAA
Organism: Vandiemenella viatica; assembly: GCA_031002005.1. NCBI lineage: Eukaryota > Metazoa > Arthropoda > Insecta > Orthoptera > Morabidae > Vandiemenella > Vandiemenella viatica. Next base: position 10,974 of record JARYHS010011609.1, read on the forward strand.
GGGAAATGAAATGCCTCAGATTCATAGTTAGCGTTACTGAGGGACGAAGTGCGTGCAGTCGAGTGTTTTGGGCGAATTCGTTAAATATTATTGATTTATGCGCGAGAGACGAATGAACGATAGAGCTAAGGATAATTACGATTAATTCCAGTAGACTTTTCCGAAAGATACTAAGGGTGCTGAGACATTTGATACCCCGCTCCGACGAATGAATCATCTACAGAATGGTATTGCTCACTCCTTATGCAAGGTGTAGTGGTTTGAGATTCAATGCAAGCACTGGTGCCTGCCGAATCTAGTGATTCGGAAATGTGCACAGTTACTCCTCGCTTTAATTTTCTTTTTTCGAAGGAGTGGCGGTATGGGACGGAAAGAGTTCGGCTTTTAAAAGAAAACATTCCAGCATTCGCTTAGAATTATTTGGGGAAATCATGGAAAACCCAAATCAGGATGGCCGGACTGGGATTCGAACTCCTGTACCCCGAATGCGAGGCCAGAACGTCATCCCTCGCACTTTGTTGTTCAGGTGAGGAATTTCTCCGCCGCCGGGTCTGTGACTTAGCGAACTACGCCACGAGGCAAGTGTGAATTACCTACCTGTCAGCTTGTATATTTACAGCGGTAATTAAAGGAGATGACCTGCCAATGTGCTAGCGGGCGTTAAAGTGCCACCACACTGGATCCGGGAGGTTCAACGGGACCAGGTTCGCGTCCTGGCCTGCCGTTCTGATTGCGATTATTAGTCGCCTTCCGCAATCACCTAAAGTCCTCAACGAAAGCTTGGACCGTCCCCAATCTCCGCGTCATAAACTACACATTTTACAAACAAAAAACCGAGCGGGGCGGTTAGCGTTCTCGCCTCGCATTCGGGAGGACGGCGGTTCGAATCCCCGTCCGGGCATCCAGATTTGGGTTTTCCATGGTTTCCCCAAATCACTCCAGGCAAATGCCGCAATGCTTCCTTTAAAAGGCAATGGCCGAATTCCTTCCCATTCCTTGCCCCATCCTTGCCCCCCATCCTTTCCCATCTCTAAAGACCTCGATGTTAAAAAGAGACGTAAAGCAGTTACAAAAAAAAAAAAAAAAAAAAATACAAACAAAAATACATTTATCGTACAAGAATCGCAGACAGATCAAAATAATAAAGTTCCTCTCCCCCCCTAGTTAGAATACGTTCCTACCAATCCCCCATTGCACCAGACTTGGTGACAATGCTTCACATCCTTATAGACTCATGATGGTCAACACTCATAACTCTAATAGAGGCCTCCTCAGTTAACGATTTAAAATGGCTGACTAAAAATTATTAAAGTCGAAAGAGAACTTCCACACCTATGTTTATACTAACATTTATGGAATTATTCCATTTGTGAAATATACACGCCTAACCTGTAAACGAGCGCTAATATAGGATTGGCGCGTATTATAAGAAATGATTATATAACCAATATAGAAGCTAGAATAAATATTTTTTTTCCTTCGGGTCTTATCCCTCGTCGACGACGATGCAATTAGAGGTGGGAGAGTGGGAAAGGAGCAGGAAGAAATTCGGGAAGGCCTTTTGAAGGAAATATCCGGGAAGTGATTTCGAGGACTTGTGTGAAACCGAAAATCTGTATGCCTGGACGGGGATTTGAACCCACGTCCTCCCAGATGAAAGGGCCAGAACGTTACCACTCCCAAACGGACTCGACAAAAGTAAAAATAAACTTTCCTCCTTCTCAAGAACACAGATCTTTGTGAACATGACAAACAAACCTGCCAATTGTTTAAATCAAGCATAAGAAGCGTTCTGAGAATTAACAACATGTTTTTGTTTGAAATTAATAGTAGACATTTCTTCTCTTCTGAACAATAAATCTCTGTGGTAGACAATGACATAATTGTGGCGTAAGTCATGTACCACGGTAGTTTGGTGAAGTCAACATCTTGGTATGATGTTTCACCCTTTACACTACAAAACTGAATGAAGAATGGGTAATTACTGACTTATGTTAGTGAGAAACGCTGGAAATTGCATCAACACTGCGCGGTCTGGTTGATTGGAGATATGAAATGAGCATCTCTGCAATGCAGTGATTAGCTTAAAATGTAATGATGTTACTTGCTTGTGGATCATTATAATTTTTTAGTTATGGTGCTTGCGTCATCTAAATGGTTGTACCGGGTTGGACTGTCATCTAGAGACTGACAAACTTTACGAGAGTGTACGTGCAAATCTGTTTTGAGAGGAACCCTGATTCTGTAGGCGGCCCAACCATCCAGATTTCGGTTTTCCATGATTAACAGCAATGGCATAACAGAATAGTTCCTTCAAAAGGCTATGTCTAAATTCCCTATTCTCTGAAAAATATTCTGTCTCGCCTTCTTTTTAAATCGATGTAGACCAAATGCTGCCTATTTTTAAAAAAAGCTACCCTATCTTGTCTACTTTATTTTGATGTATATTTAAGCCTATGTCCTGTTTCTTGGTGCACAGTCATTAGTTCTTAAAATTATCGGAAATCTTTGAGCAGAACAAAAACAGTATCTTAGGGGATTGTCCATAAACTACGTGGCTTGGTCTAAGGAAGGGGCGGGGGGAAGGGTTTGCCCAGGAAAGCTACTCTGGGCTACGTGAGGGAGGGTTCCGAGCCAGGCCACGTAGCTTTCCATTCATATTATTTTTCACTGTTGAAATGAGGTACAGAACACACTACAGCATGTGAATATTTATTTCCGTCATTTAATTATCTCTGTATGTAATTTACGATAGTCTGACAAGAGAAAACAGTAAATGTCGAAACATGATTTCTCACTCATCATTTCGATAACTCTCCTAAGAATTTCACCCCATCCCTCTAATTAAATGACTTAATTTGGAACCTGTTTTATATTTTAGTGCCTCTCCATTCTTGTATCCCAGCTACCAGCGAACAAGGTAATTTCTTTAGTATTTATAGAAGAGGAATTTATTTAAATTTCTTTAAAAACTGGAAGTTTTTACCTGCATGCTCTCACCGTATCGATTTTAATCTTCCTTTTTACACTGTAACTTGCATTTAGATTTCTTACAACGTCTCGGGGTACAGTATACACAAGCTTTCAAAAATGGTATCTGAAAAATGCATCAGCTTCGTATTTAACAGTCCCTGGCAATTAATCATTATTTCAATAAGAAAAAGTAATCTTCTGTGGTCGTAATGACCTGGTGACAGAGTATCTTATCGGTTACGCAATTCGCTCTTATCCTAGCCGCCTAGCCTAACCCAGTAATCCTACCGAGATTAGGGACCTTCAGTTTAACATGGAATATGAATCACGGAGTCATTCTCGCGTACTTCATAATACACAGGAAGCTGTACCAGGAGTGAAGTCCGACTTAAGGACTCAAGAAAATCCCTGCCGAGACAGGGATTCTAACCGGGACCCTTTGAACTCCTGTCAGTCACCTAAACCACAGAGCCACCAGAACGGCACATGATTTCAATTATAAACAGTGATACTTCTAAGAAAACACTTGGGCCTGACATTCGGAAAGACTTGGCTTCAAATTCTCACCCTACAATTCAGATTTCGGATTTCCATGATTTCGCTAAATTACTTCAGTCGAATGCCAGGATGCTTGCTTCAAAAGGCATTGGTCGAATTACTTCCCATTCTGTGCACTGATTCTTCCCCAGCTCTTATTACG
>JARYHS010011611.1:0-36999 GCA_031002005.1 Vandiemenella viatica
TTTACATCTTATCACTAAGCCACCAGAGCGCTCCATTTTCGTCATACTAGAACTATCACAGATTTATAAATTATAACATACAGTGTGAAGACACGAAATTTTGTGAAACTTCGACATATAGACGCAGAATGTTACAAAACATAACGGTCATTGCTGAATATAGATTACTGAACGTGGTTCTGTTTCGTAGTCTCCGGATGGAACTTTGATACGCCGATTTGCTTCCTTTCTGAGCACATCTTGAAGCCAATGACGAAAAATTTCATCATGAAAGTTATGAAACATCATTTTACGTCACGTAGCAGCACTTTTCTTGCAACTGTCCAGTTTAGAACTGGTTGTTGAAGGTGGAGACACGTACATAACATGTCAAATCTAGAGACATATAAGAAAAACGGCCGGAATGAGTGGCTGACACACATGCTTAGTTCAGTGCCGAAGTCACTGAGGTACATACCGATCTTTACCTCCGCTAAAAAAATAGTGAACTTCTATTGTTATTACAGACGCAACTAATGGTTTTTTGATCTTCAAATTAAATGACTACACATAATATTTTCTGGTAACTACTTCCTATTAGCGATTCTGAGCGGTGAGTGGTGAAGATTAGATTTTTTGTTTTGTTTTTTTTTTACTTATGGCTTTTCGCCTTGTCGACGTCGAGGTCATTAGAGGCGGAATGGAACTGGGCACAAGGAATGGGAAGGATTTCGGTCATGGCCTTTATGAAGGAAGAATCCCGGTATTCGCCTGGAGTGATTTGGGGAAACCATGGAAAATACAAATCTGGATGCCCGGACGCGGATTCGAACCGCCGTCCTCCCAAATGCGACCCCAGAGCGTTAACCACGCTCGGTGGTTAAGATTTGAGCCTGGCATTCGGGAGGACATGGGTTCGAGCCCCCGTCCTGCCATATACATTTCGGTTTTCCATAATATTGCAAAATCACTCAGAAAAGTTCTTATTTATTAACTGTTCTGGTAGCGAATGACCGCTAGCATGGCGCATTACTAGCGAAGGGAGTAGGGAGCTTATATAATATGATCACATAGTTTATTCACTCTTCTTTTTAACGAAATAGTACTGGAACGTGAAAAGAAATCAAAAATAAAATCTGTTTTAGGAATAAATTATTTCTTAGCATGATGGGCACGAAATTTGAGAACAAAAGGCTGCTGCGGAGAAAATACTAGTGGTCACCTCGAAAAGTGAATGACGCAGTAGAAATTTTGTAGGAAAGTAACAACTTCAATGATGAGAGCGGGCTATATCCCGTTCACTCCGAACTGGCGGCACAAGGTTCGTGTTCCTCTGGCCCGCTCCTCACCTCGCCCCACCCTTCACTCCTACCTCTCCAAGCTGACCACTGTGTCACCACTTCGCAAGTATGATTAAGGGCAGAGGACTCGGGATAGAGCAGACTGACCTTGAGCCGCCTATGTTAACTGAACGGACTGTATAATCTATGACGCTTGGCGCTCGTTGCCAAGTAAACAGATATAATATCTCTGAAAAAAGCTGCGGTATAACAGCCAAAACCTCTGCACAGCATTTCCGGTAAATCAAGTTAAGGTTTTATTATTAGTTTGTTACATTAATGTAGGAACAATCCAAACTAGAAGATTAAAACTGCATAGCAAAACCTCTTTGTGACAGCCTGCCAGCGAGGCGCGCTCGCTCCATATGTATGAAGTGGGATCTGTCTTGTCGAGTTATTACTCACCAGGGGGCCAGACGGGCGCCATTAAGCTCGCCCGTAATACGAAATTAATTAGAGTTTGGCGTGATGGACACGCATTAAGGGGGCGATTCCGGGCCGACGGAAACGCATACATCTTGCCTCTGCCTCGTTTCCTGCGCATCGCGCTTCATCATTACGCTCGCACGTCCAACCTGCGCTCGCTTCAGTCTGAAAATTTCAGGAGAGTCTCTTCAATGGAGAAAAACGAGCCAAGCGAAGAGAATTAGCAGCTACTGTACAAATTAACTCGCAGTTGGAATCAGAGTGTAGAAAAATTATAAAAATTGCAGCAGTAATTATGCCTTGTAAATTTCATTGTTCTTATTCTACAATTTCAACATCAAACTTATCTTAAAAATTGTAACAGTTATAATGTAAAAATAAAATTATTTGAAAAAAAAGTAGCAATGGTATAAGCTACTTTTGTAAATGGTATGAAATATAGAGCAGTTTAACATCATTTAAAATGAGAGAAGGGCCTATCGTTCCCAAATATTATTTTACATTTATTGTAGCAGTTTATTGACCGCAACCTGTAAGATAGGTTTTTATAACGCTGAATTTATTAAGCACAGCAATATATGAAACTAATTTTTGACTAGTGGGGACTTGGAAAGGCCATAAAAAAACAGTTGCGAATAACGGAATGCAATGCAGGTGACATTTTGGGAAATAATTAATGGTTAAATTCCTTAACAGAAAATTTGTCCGAAGATTTTAAGAACTATAGTGCTATACAAAGTTTAGAGTTGAAGAAGCAAATAAATGAGAGCGTGAGTTGTATGTGGAGATGAAAAAATGAGTTCAGCATATTATGAGTAGATGATTTCGTCAAAAAGATAGATAATTAAATCTGATTTAATTGTGTAATAGCAGTTAGTGCACTGCATTGATGCTATAAATGTCAAAACTAACACAAAAAAAAAAAAAAATTCCCTGATTTTCATTTAATATTGATTTTTTGGACAGAATGAAAAGTTAAGTATTACGCTATATTAATTTAAATATTTAAGGAAATAATTGTAATACTGAATCGAATAGCCATGGAACAGATGACATGTCACCCATGCCATGTCTACTCATAAAGGGGAAAAACCCGAGGGCCAATACTTCAAATTATAAACAAACAAAACTATGTGCAACTCCAAAGTAACAATTCATAAGAACTTGATCTTTAAACTGTTGCTTCGTTTATCAATTTTGGTAACGTATAAGGAGAGAAAATGGTTTTTTCACGAAAAATCAACTTCTAGAAATAATATTAAAACATTTAACTTATATTTTTTGCAAGCATCTATCGTTATTCGAAGCCTGAGTTCTTTTTTGGAGTAACCAATATCTTCAATAGTGAGGCAAGTATTGGGTAGCATTCCATCATTCTCTAGTCCAATAATAGTGTATTTACATAGGCTATACAACTTTAGCCGCAATTTACTTCTATTCTTTAGCAGTGTTATAGTTTTTTCAGAAACAGTGTTTGGAATGATGTTTAGTGTATCAGCAATATTTTACTAAGTGAATTTTAAATATAAGGCTTATTTCCGTAAATAACGTCAAGTAGTGAACATAAAAAAACAACGATATTTAACGATAGTACAGTGAAAAGAATTTTTTTAATAATAGTGTCTTTGAAGACTATCATTTGTTTGGTATTAATTAAGAGCTTTAACAAAATCAGACATTATGACCATTAAACTCCTTAAATTTAAGATGTATATTCTGCCAAGGGGACACCATTTTCAAGAGTATCCATTTATATTTTATATTGCCCTAGTCTAGCGTAAGTTTGCGTTGTGTTCAAATTGATATGGCACAGTGTGAGCGGATTTGTTATCATTGATACAGTCAAAAGCAAACTAATTGTATACAGTTCATTTGTAACAGAGTGATTGGTTTTGCCAGTCTTGCAGAGATAATCGCCATGTCAATCGTGATTGATATCGGGAATGTATTATACGCTAAAATCTACAACACTGTTGGAAAATGAATCGACTCAATGGACTTTGTGGAAATTGCTGTTTCTAGGACAGTGAGCTGCAAAGATATTGAAACATGTCAGTAAACGCAAAGCCGCGGGTTATATACACAAGTAAATTAGACGAAGTAGAAACATTGTATTTAAGTTAATAACAACTCACTGAAAATCCCAAAACCGTCATACACTGACAATTAAACCACCATGCCAGCGTAAAAAAAGTTTTAATCTAAAATAATAACTGGAATTACAAGGCATGTCAAAGCTCATAACTTATGAAAAAATCACTGTCATATTTGGAAGACTTCATTCCGTTATAATAGTGTTAATCTCTTAATTATTTCGCAAGCAAGACTCTGAACACCATACAAATGTAACCACAACTATAGCATAAAATTTGCTAAATAACTTTCCACCACTCTATCTTCATCAAAAAATTTCTTTCTTCTAATTCGACTGTCACATGTTTTATTAAGTACAAAATTTACGTTCTTAAATCCCTGATGTAATGAAACAACAATGGATCTGTAATATCTAAGGAAACTGATAAAGTAAATTAAAAAACTTTTTTTCGCAGGTTCTCCATATTTGTAAAATAGTGCTACGCAGCCCCCCTTTTTTAAAAAAAAAAAAAAAATAAATAAAAAAAAATATTATTGTTAAAAATTAAATCAATTTCTGAAAAACACTCATATCTTTACATCAGAAGATTAAGTAAATTATTCCCAACTGTGTTCCTCAAATGGTTTGTCACCTTAGAATGCAGTTTTACAAATATACAATAGTCTCATTGTTCGTGTCATCATAAAAAAATTTCATTCTTTACTATTTAGATGTAAACTGGGAATCTATACTTCATCTCCACATAACCTTTGAAGAAGACCCAATTACAAATTTTCAAGCGAGATCTGTTTGTCTGAGTATCTTATGAATCAACCTGAACTGATAACAGAGCAAGAAATGATAATAATTATAAATGGGAAAAAATAAATGTCATAGATCATATTATTTTAGATGAGCACTTCTCTCAAGAAATATTCACTACTCTTTGTATTCAGTTTCGTTTTTTGATTTCGACTGTTTTTATTCCTTCAGTTATCTGAAGTGTTTAAAATTAAAATTCACGGAATAAATAAGTAAACATAATAAGTGTGAACAATTTTTAATTTACGTAACCATTTTCATGCTTCAAGGGCCTCCAAAGATTACACTACTGTATTACTTTGTTTATTCTGTTTACGCAGTTTTTTTTGAGTGGCTATTTATTAATTCAGTTCTCTGAAATAATATTAGTTAAAATAAGCAGGATATGTTTATCGAGCATTACTTCATAAATATACTTCAAAAAAGTAACCAAAAAGTAGATTTAATTTAACTGCAATGAAGCACAGGCTCCGGTGGTAATTTCCCTACACACCCATCCTGCAACAACCTACATTTGCCATCTACAAATTTTATATTTAAATTCTTTCAAAGTTTTCGGTAAATTATTCATCATTTCTCTTGGTAACTCATTCCAATCCCTGACACCCTTACCTAAAAAAGAGAATCTTCCCACACCCTTGTGCCTGAAATCGAGTGCCAGCTTGTGGTCATTGTCATCTTTTCCCTTCCATGCACTACTTTTCATATCTATTGCAATATCTTTCCATGCCTCATCGCCAGTATATGCCCTTTACACTCCCATGACCCTCCTCATCCTCCCCCTGTCTTTGCAATGAATCCCATTCCAGCATATCCGTCACTGATTGCATTCTGCGATAATTTCCAGAAACAAATCTAGCAGCCCTTTTTTGCACCCTCTCCAACTCCTGTATTTGATACGTAAAATGAGGGTCCCATACTACACTACCATATTAGAGCAATGGTCTGACCAAAGTTTTGTAACAAATCTAGCAGCCCTTTTTTGCACCCTCTCCAACTCCTGTATTTGATACGTAAAATGAGGGTCCCATACTACACTACCATATTAGAGCAATGGTCTGACCAAAGTTTTGTAACCCCATTCCTTTACTTCTCTCGTGCATCCCCTCATCACTCTCTCCAACAAGGCAGAATTTCGAAACCTTTTTTACTTCCACTTCTTTTGATACTATATTTCCTACCATAACTTTCTGTTTTCTACCTTTTAAAAATTCTTCTACCCAGCAAATCACTTTCTCATCCGCTCCAATGGTTTTTACCTTATTTACTACCATTTTATGGCTTACTCTGTCAAACGCCTTTGACAGATCTAGTGCTTCACTATCAATTTGGCCTCCCTTGTCCATTTCATCAGAAATATCTTGCATATATCCCACCAACTGAGATTCGCATGAATATCCTTGCCTGAACCCATGTTGCCTGCTTGAAAACCACTTACGTTCCTCATACCATATGTGGTTGCATATCAATCTTTCCATTAATTTACCTACCACTGATGTCAAACTGATTGGCCTGTAATTCTCAACTCTATTTCTCACCCCTCCTTTATATACCGGTACTACTATTGCACTTTTCCAGTCCTGTGATAAGCAGCAATTATCGATATGTGTAGACACTATAACAAACACCCACGAATTACAACTCTATTTTGGCAGCAATGGAAAGCAGCCATTATGATTAGAAACAGATTATTTTTACTTTCTATGAAATTCCTATAAATTGGATTAGCACTAATAATTTTCGTTAACACTATTTAGCGGGTTGTAGTTCTGGTAGTGAATAGTGGCGGCTCGCTAATGGTGGCGTTAACGTTGAATTTGTTCGTGTGCAATTTGAAAAGCATCCTTAAAAATACAAAACTAAATCGTCGGACTGAATGTTTTGGTGCAGGATGGATTACAACCCGCATGATGCAGAAGTAACCGTTGCAGCCCAAGGAAATACTAGAAAACAGATATAATTCAATGTGTAGGGAACCAACAAATTATTAGGAGAATAATTTCTATGATTTTTCTAATTAAATCGACTCGGTTTTCCAGCCAATTTCGTTACCCGGTCAGCTATAATAAATAAAAAACGCGAATTAGAAAATAAAAATACCGTAAGTCAATAAGTGAGAGGCAATCATAACGATCGGCAACCAATCGCACACGATCATTGCCAACTAAAATGATTACGCCTGTCTAAACAGTGTCAGCAAAACTGGCAACTGTTAGTTCAGTTTTTGTACAATTCATATAAATTAATTAAAAAAATATGTTTTGGGGTGAAATATCTGCTTTCAATTCCTACAAACATAGTCTTTCTTCGGGTTTTTTTATTGTTTTTCCCATCCATACTTGCTTTAGGGTAATCTGAATGTGTAGGTGCATTTTTTTTTCTTTTTTGCGTGTTTGCTATAGTAAAAAAATAAATAAAAAAAAATAAATAAAAAAAAATTATTTTTGCCATCTTTGAATAAATATTATCTGTAGCCTTCATTTACACGGAACTGTGATTCTTTTTGCTTCGCCGTGATAATATTTGGTATTAGAAAAAAAGGATAAACCAATTTTACACACATCGAGGATAACGGGCGAAGCAGTGGGCAAACTCTAGTGCTTCATATACGTATCTCATGGCAAGGTCAGAAGTGTTTAGTTATAATAGAGAAAGAGAAATATGAATACATGCTGATAGTCTTAGTGCGAAATTTTAAGATGGTAAATTATGAGTTAAACGAACGAAACATTTTGGAACCAACAATTGAAAATGAAGCCTTTATTTGAAAACTACAGAGCCTCAACATTTATTTTCAATATCGAAAAATTTTCCCTGTTTCTGTTGATTAGATTTGTTCGTAAAAGAAAAAATGAACATAATACAAACTTCTTGAGTATAACTTTACGTGGAAAAACAAGAAAGAAAACAAACATTTGTAAGAAGATTTTGTGTTTTTTATGACGCAATATCATACTCTACTATAACATAAGTGACTTATTAAACAGGATCATCAGAGATCAAGGCTATAAGGGAAATTGGAATGTTACAAATAAGAAAGAGGAATTAAAAATATAGTTAATGTATGCCCAAGAATAGCTAAGAAAATGAGAGAAAAGGACTATAACAGATCTAATACTTGCAGCAAATAAAACAGCTCTGAGGAAAAAGAATCACATTTATGGGAGCAACCAAAGAACCAGAAAATATAGCAACAAATAATGTCTGTAATCAGAAAGAAAATACTATAGATATTTTTATAATAATTCACATTCTACAAGCATTTCGTCTAAAAAAGTAAATGAGTGGTACGAGAGTCACAAACCCACTTTAATAAAAATGCGTTAAACATGGAGACTGGCCACGACCTCGATAACGCGGAAACCTTCGTGAGTGCGACGATAGCCGAACCTACAGTTACAATGGTCGCCTTCAGAACACTGCTTGACTAACCGTGAAACTTTAAATGTATGACTGCATTAACTTTATATGCGCTTATATTGTTAAAAAAAGTGCAAATTTCAAATATACACAGTCCAGTCACATTAATGTGACCACCTCTCAAAAACCATAATAACTACTTTTGACAGATCGGACCGCTGCGAGGCGTGCAGGAAGAGAGTCAATTAGGTTTCTGAAGGTGTTCACTGGGATGTTGAGCCATGCCGACTCCAGTGCCATGGTCAGCTGCGCTATATTACGCGGTTGTGGATCCATGGCGCGAACAACCCGATCGAGGTGGTCCCACAGATTCTCGATTCGGTTTAAATCCGGTGAGTTTGCTGACCAGGGGAGTAAGGTAAACTCATCCTGGTGCTCTTCGAACCATGCACATGCACTGCGAGCTGTATGACACCTCGCATTGTACTGCTGGTAGATGCCATCATTTTGAGGAAAAATTATTCACATGTAGGGGTGGACATGGTCCGCAAGGACAGATACGTACTTGTGCTGATCCGCAATGATTAGTTCACCCAGTGAATGCCAGGAAAACATTCCCCAAACCATAATGCTCCCTCCTCCACCCTGGATCCTTCCGGCAATTGTTGCAGGGTGTTTGCTTTCAGACGTTGCGCGCCGTATGCGCCAACGTCCATCTGTCCGATGGACCATAAAACGTGATTCATCGGAAAAGCAACCTGCCACCACTCTGTGGACGTCCAGTTGCGGTACTGGCGTGCAAATTCCAGCCTTCGTAGCCGATGAACAGCAGTCAGCATAGGAGCATTAACGAGGCGTCTGCTGCGGAGGCCCATGCGCAATAACGTTCGTTGAACCGTTGTTGAGGATACACTCTTGGTAGCCCCTTGGTTCATCTGGGCGGTCAGTTGCTCAACAGTTGCACGTATATTTGTCCGAATGCATCTCTGTAGCCTTCGTTCGCCTCTGTCATCTATAGTCCGTGGTGTATCACATGTTCCACGCCGATGATTTTGAATAGTGCCATTTTTCCATGCACGGTATACTTTCACCACGGCGGCACGTGAACAGTTCACAAAATTAACCGTTTCCGAAATTCCTCCACCCTTGGCCCGAAAGCCAATAATCATGCCCTTTTGGACGTCGGATTAATCGCTACGAGTCTGCATTACGCCAACGATTGAAATGCTTCCCGATGTTTTTTTTTTTTTTTTTTTTTTTTTTTTTTTTTTTTTTTTTTTTTTTTTTTAATTCCATTCCCCTCTGGGTGAGGCCCAGCGGGGCGGGCTGTTGTAGGGCCACATGTAGGCCCTTTTCAGCCAGGGCTTACCAGATGCTCCCTTAATCTTTATTATTTTACATTGAAACATGATACATAAATTTTCATTGGTGACATACAGAACAATTACATTATACAGATAATATGGTACAAATTTAATGGTAACATACTGAACATTAATAACATTGCGTAGATATTATGGTACAGTAGATATAAGCAGACAATAATGGAGTTATTTTGAGTGCTAGATGTGCTGGTGTTGGCGCTGGTTGCGTGGTAACATTAAATTCCATGGATTGCCAATATTGTTGATATGGTATGAGGAATGTAGTTTGATAGTAATTATGTTATTGTGTGATTGGAAGATGCGCTGATGTTAATTGTTGATTGCGGCGTTGCAGTTAATGGTTGTGTGGAGTTGTGGAGCTGTTGCAGTCTTTTATTGTTTCTGTTTCGGCCTCGTCATGGAACACCCAACGGGCTGCAATGCTCGGGCATAGCCATTACGTTTACTGCTGATAGTTTTTCTAATGTTTGTGGGTCTATTGTGTCATCTGTTAATATAGAGTGAACAAGAATGTGGGGGGGATATACATACTTTTGCTTAGGATGACGGTGATGAAGTAGTTTACGTTCCAGCAAGGGGAGAAGATCAGGGCGGTGCAGGACTAGTCGGCTGGCATACTTTTGCCGGAGTTTGAACAATCTGTTTTGAAGGGGAGGGATGTTGGCTAAGGGGTAAACGGTGTCTGAGGGGGTGCGTGGGTGGATGCCTAAGATGTTACGGAGAATTCTTCTTTCAATTGTGACCAGTTTGTTGAAGTTGGGTGCTGAGATGATTGGGGCGGCGTATTCTAACAGGGGACGCATAAAGGTTTTGTAGGTGTGGATTAGAGTTGAGCAGGAGGGGGCAGACAGCTTTCGTCGGAGTAGCTTGATAAGATTTAGTCTAGATAAGAGTTTTTGTCTGAGATGGTGAATGTGTTGGCCGAAATTCAGGGTTTTGTCAAGGTGGACTCCAAGGTATTTAGCACTGGGACAGAAGCGAAGGGGTGTGTTCCAAATTTTGATTTGTATGTTATTTTCAGCTTGGGCAAATGTGGAGGTTTTGTGTTTGTGTTGGAAGAGCACTGCCTGTGTTTTTGTCGGATTCGGCTTGATGCGCCATTTCTGGAAGTAGGATTGGAGGGTGTTGAGGAATCTAGTTGCTTTGCTATTGATATACGTGGTGTTTTTATGCGAGATCCAGTAGGCTATGTCATCGGCATAAAGTGCTATTGCTTCAGAGGTGAGTGAAGGAGTAGGGATATCGGAGACGTATAGGGAGAACAGGAGAGGAGAGAGCACAGCACCTTGCGGGACACCCGCCTGCGGCGAGAAGGGTGCTGAATGAGCATTACATACTTTGATGGAACATGTGCGGTTGGTAAGGAAACTATGGATGAGTTGGAGGAATGGGGGAGGGAAGCCGAGTTTATAGAGTTTGTATATGAGACCGGGATGCCAGACTTTATCAAAGGCTCGTTCAATGTCAAATAATATTGCTAGTGTGCAGTGGCCAGCGTTGAGGGATTGTACTATTGCAGATGTGAGGCGGAGGAGTGGGTCATTGGTGGAGTGATGTGGACGGAAACCGGATTGAATGGAAGGGATTAATGTTAGGGATTCAGTGAAATGGATAATACGAGTTTGGAGGATTTTTTCAAAGAGTTTACCGGGAACAGGTAGGAGTGAGATGGGGCGATATGATGAAGGGGAGGAGGGAGGTTTGTTTGGTTTGGGTATCATGATGACTTCTGCTTGTTTCCAGAGGGATGGGAAGTAGGATAATTGTAGGCAGGCGTTGAAAAGTTGGACTTCGAGACGAGACTCCGGCCGGGCAACATCTGTATTGTGACGCATCGCTGTACCTGTGCCGATCGCTACAGGCGTTCTTCCGACTCTCGTGGTTCTTCATATTTGACCATCATCACATCAAGAATCGTAACTCATCACACATCAAGGAAATATTAATAACTACATCGATCACCGATATAATCTATCGGTGATCGCACCGTTCCTGCCTGCTGCTCGGGCCAGCCGAGTACCCCATCCGACGCGGCTGCTGACTTCCGCGTCAACCTCGCCGGGCGTGTTTTCCTGTTTACGAGTTCGCCGCTTCCATCCACGAGTTCGCCGCTTCTGTTCACGAGTTTCCCTGTCAGCCAAATACATCTGAACACCGATCAACTGCTCCAGGAAACTTCCAGTCACCGAGAACTTCGAGACCTTCCGCCAGCTACAAAATCAACAACCTCGCCTGCAACTTACTGCAAAGCACTGTCGTCAGACCACAAATACACTCAACTCTCGGAGGCTAGTTAGGGCAATACCGCGCTCCAGGGACCCGTCAAAGGCGGATATCCCGCGGGCTGCACTGTTAGGGTACCACCGGGGTTGTCGATACCTTACGGTGACAACCTCAACCCCGGAGTACACGTGGCACAAACAACACTACACAATGGCCCCCCAACCCACCAATTCCAAAACATCTAAACCAACATTTGCCCAAGCCACCCAGTCCACTTCTGCACCAACTTCCCCTAACCGTCAGACAGCTCCCCAACCTCGTGCGAAAACTAAATTGCCAATTACATTGACCAATCCAACTGCAAAAAAAGTTAAATCTTCTTCATTACATCCCTCACCCCCCCTCCCCTATATCCGGTCCCTATGGATGCAGCCATTTCTTCTCCTACCATGCCTACCTCTCCTTCCACCACAGAGCCAGCATCACCATACTCCTCTCACCACTCTCCCCCATACTCTCCTCCATTCTCTCCCTATCCTCCTCTTCCCCCGCGCCCACTACATACCTATTTCATCCACAACATTCCACAAAATATCAATCAAAAAACAATAGCAGCAACCTTCCAACAAAGAATAAAAAAGCCCATACAATACCTCAAAACTACCCGCACCTCCCTAATAGTAAAAAGTCCAGAACCTGATCTATCCTCCACCTTACAATCCGAACTTTCTGCAGCTTTCCATACCCACATATCAGTCACACACTCCCCACCAAACTATCCCACTATCCAACAACCCCGTCCCCCTTCCTTCTCTGTCGTGGTCAAGGGTGTCGACTACGACATCACGGAGGAGGAAATCGCCGAATCTTTACAGAACCAGCAACTAGATTTCCACAAAGTTAGATCAAGAGCAACAAATAACCCCACAATGATGATGAGAATCATCACCTTTTCCAAATATACAGTTGATACCCTTCTGGAACAAGGTTTTTATTTCCAGATGTTCCGTTACAGGACCGAACCATCTAATCCCCCACCACCTATCCCAGCTCAATGTGGACACTGTCTGTCCTATGACCACCCATCCAACAGTTGTAATAAACGCACCCCAACATGCACTCATTGTGGGGGCGACCACTTACTCCCAAACTGTCCTAACAAACAACAAAAACCAACATGCACAAATTGCAAGGGCCCTCACAATGCAACCTCCCGAAAATGCCCAACCAAACCCATACAGGCCAAATCTGCTGAAATGACTGCAAAAATCAAGTGCACTGACGAACCCCAACCCATACCCGAGACAATTGACGAAGACGCCATTGACGACCTAACACTAAAAGACGACCTTATCAGGCTTCTTTTTTCAACACTGATTAATTGTTTCCAGGACAGAAAACAAGAGATCATCCGCCACCTCTCACAACAAACAAGGCAATTCCTCAACCGTACAGTCAAGGTAACCCAAGATAATAATCAGCTGCATATAACCATTTCAAGACCACCCCAAATTTTCCCGACACGTGATAATGGACCAGACGACAATGACGAGTAGTCCCACGAACTTCTATTTCGTTAACATCGGTGGCTTTCGATACAAACAGACCCTACTCCATAATTCACTAGTTGCCAACGACGTTCACATCGCGGCCCTGGCGGAAACCTTCGGCTCACCTACACTTGACATCAAAGTACCTGGCTTTAACACTTTCCGTAAAGACCGACCTGGCGAGGCCCGCGGAGGTGTAGCCATCCTAGTCCGTAACTCCTTCTCCGCTGTACAATTTCATCTTCCTCATCCTTTTTCACAAATGGAATGTATAGCTGTCAATATCCTCAGGAAGAATTCCCCTCCACTCCTTGTTACATCACTATATCACCGTCCCTCCGAACCCCTCCTCGTTAACCTACTGGAATATCTCTCCTCCTTTCCCAACTTCATCATCCTAGGGGACTTCAACGCCCGCCACCGCCTACTTGGCGACCACGCAAGTAACCCCACTGGCCACATCCTAGTCGACACCATCACCTCCCTCAATATCTGTCACCTACCCATCAACACCCCCACCTTCATCTCGCACCAAGGTACCTCCACTCCTGACCACATCCTCTATAGCCCTTCCCTCCACGACACCCTCACCTCTGCGCGCCTCGCCGAATCCATAACCAGTGATCACCTACCCATAATCTTCTCCTCCACATTCATCAAAACCAAACCCACCCAACCGTTCCGACTAATCAAAGACTACCAAAAAGCAGACTGGGAAAAATTCAAAACTATCATAGAATCATCTCTTTTTCGGCCCTTCCAAATTACTACACCTGCAGACATAGACCACATCACCAAAGAAATACAATCTTCCTTTTCATCTGCCATAGAAATCATACCTAATAAAAAGATCTTTCCATACAAACCGTCTATTCCGCCAGAGGCCGTATCACTCATCAAGACCAAACGACGACTCTATAGACAACTCAAACGAGATTCCAACCCTTGCTCCGGACTGAATGGAATCGACTCAACGCGAAAATTCGTAAGACAATCACCCTCCACCGACAACGACAATGGCAACATACCTGTGAGACGCTTGACTACAAGAGTGGGAGTCTGTACTGGAAGAAATTTAAGGTTCTGACAGGGCAGTACTCTCACTCATCACATCCATTGACCATCAATAATAAAACTTCCACCTGCGACGACGAAAAAGCCACGATGTTCGCGGGGGAGCTTCGTGAGGTTTACTCGCCACCGACCGACCCACTGTTCGACGACAACTTCAGACAGACAGTCGAATCATCCATCCCTTCAATTCTCACTTCTCCATCGGCACCCACATCATTATAACACGCACTTACAGAAGAAATCACTGATCTGGAAATAAAAACTGCCCTCCTCTCTGGCCGAAACTCGACTCCCGGCCACGACAAAATTACCCGATTCTTTCTCCGAAAAGCTCCTGAACATGTAATCATACCTCCGGACGTCATTGCTCACGGCTGTTTATGTTGTGGTGTGATGCAGCCGGACTAAGGTAGTTGGGAAGGGGTGGGGGGCTGTCAGCTGTCTCTGCAGTTCGTCCAGTAGGGGTCTGAAAGCCGGCCGACCCACTGCCCGAAGCATGTAGCGGCGGCCAAGCTCCGCGGCATGCTCGAACAGCGGAGCGACCCCGCCCATCTCGTAGGTTGCATTGTTATTGAGGGACAAGGGAGTGTGTCTGTACGCAGTCCTAATCGCTCGTCTTTCTAGGATGTCTAGCTGTTTTTGTCTCGTTTTGGAGGGTTGGAGTAGGATGGGGTGGCCATATGTAATGTATGGGCGTATCAATGCTTTATATAGTGTCATGAGAGTATTATAGTTGCAGCCGGTCCGGAGTCCACGGAGCAGGCGTATTGTAGAGAGGCGTCTATTTGTTTCGTTGATAATCTTGTCATATTGGGCTGTGTATTTCAGTTTAGTATCTAATGTAATGCCGAGGTATTTGGCCGTGCGTCTGAACTCTACTGGTCTGCCGCAGACGTAAATGCGTTGCTCACGCAATTTACGCTCCGGCAGACGCTGTTTTTTGAATATTATGGTTTGTGTTTTGTCTGCGTTGAGTACAATCCGCCATTTACAGCACCACTGTTCAAACCTTGCGATTGACCTCTGCAGTGCTACAATGGCGGTATTGTACCGTGTATGTGTCGCCCAATATGAGGTGTCATCCGCGAACAATCCGAGCCCAGAACCTGGTCCTATTGGTAGCGGGGTATCTCTAGCATATATTATATAGAGAAGAGGAGAGAGCGGTGACCCCTGCGGAACCCCCGCTCCTATCTCGAATGGTGCCGATAGTGTTCCCTCGAGTCTTACTTTTGCCCTGCGGTCGCTGAAGAAATTAATAATCCATCTGCACGCTTGTGGTGGCATATTAAGCTCTATTATTTTCCGGCGCAGACCATCCAGCCAGACCGTGTCAAAAGCTTTTTGGACATCCATAAATGCCATAGCGACCGAGCGTCCTGCTGCTAGTGCTGTTTCGGCAGTGTTTATTACTCGCAGAAGTTGGTCGATGATGGAGTGGCCCGGCCGGAAGCCGAATTGCTCCTTCGGCAGTTGGTCTCTTGAGTTCAGGTGGGCGTGTAGTCGGCGTACAATGATTCGTTCCATAAGTTTAGAGAAGCTGGAGGTCAGACTGATCGGCCGGTAGTTGTTGGGGTCGGTTTGGTCTTTGCCTGGTTTGGGAAAGAGCAGAATATGCGCAAGTTTCCAGGACTTTGGAAGGTACCCAATTGCGAAGCTGGCATTAAATAGGCGGGCCAGGTGCTCGTGGAATATTGGCGGTACGTTTTTCAGAGCATAGTTCGGAAATTTGGTTAGGTCCTGGTGCGGTATTTTTTAAATGCTTGGTGTGGCGGGCTATTTCCTGAGGTGTTATTTCAGCGGTGAGTGGTTCATTGTTGTCAGGTTCTGTGATTCTTGGAAGTGGGTGGGTTAGATGGGTGTTATTTCTGATTAGCTCTTCCGTATCTGCTTTGAAATCTGCATCGAAATGCGGTGCGTTGGGAGGTTGATGTATGTTGGCCAGATGCTAGCGAAACAGTTCACTTTTGGTTTCTGAATTTGTTATGATGGCACCATTCTGGTGCAGAGGATAGGATGTTTGGGAAGATTTGCCTGTCAGCCTGCCTACAGCCCTCCAGAAACTCTTGGGGTCTTGCTGCCTCTGTTCATTTAATGTTTCGCAGTAGTCGGTCCATTTACTCTCTCGGTGTTCTGCTATTTGTTGTTTGACCCTCCTGGCTAGTCTGTTGTAAACATTGCGCTCTTCTGGGTCGCCGGTCCTCGCCCACCTGCGATGTGCTGCTCTCTTCTCGCGGATCAGCTCGAGGATGTTTGCCGGTAATTGGTCAGGGGCTCGGCGCGGTATAGGCACAGATGGTACTGCTGCATCAATGGCAGCATGTATGGCGCTCTCCAGCACATCGCTATAGACGTCAACATCGGCGGTCGTTTCAAGCGGTATCGCTCTCAATGCTGGCAGCTCCGCTTGCACGACGCGGTGGTATTCTTCCCAGTTAGTGTCGCGCCATCTGCGTGCAGTAGGGCGCGCGGCGGCCGCAGCCTGCGCCACTGCAGGCATCAGCGCCCAGCGAGAAATAACTGGGAGGTGGTCTGATCCAACGTCCGGACCGGTCGCGCACTGTATAACACAGCGCGATAGTGGCGCGGTCGTGATGACCTTGTCCGGGCTTGTGGCATGCACGGCGGATCCTCTCGGAGCGATACGAGTGTGGCCTTCGACTGGTATATTGCGCAGTTTCGTAGCTGTTAGCACCGCCACCAGCTGTCCGCCACTGCGCGTCGTATAGCGATCGCCGAGGGCGAGGTGATGAGCGTTTAGGTCGGATAGTATTATGGTGTGGTCATATGTACGACTGATATGGAGCAGAAGTTCTTCAGGAAAGGGAGCGGTGGGGGAGGCGTAAATGCTGCAGACGGTGAGCCTCCGGCGGCCGGCCTGCACCTGGACTGCAGCGACCTGGTACCGGCCGAACACCGGGTCGGTCACTTCTACAGCAGGGAGAGTGGTTTTATAAAGGATAGCTACACCCCCCAGCCCCCGGTCGCCGTCCCGACGCAGGACCCGGTACCCGTAGGCACTCAGCCTACTTCCGGGGGTCAGGCGAGTCTCGTTGAGGCTGATGATGTTTATGTTTTCTTCTGCCGCCAGCCTCTCGAGCTCTGCCCGCCTGTCCCGAACCGACCGAATGTTGATGTGCATTATAGCGAGCGGTGCTGCCCCTAGGGGATTAGCCATTGTTGACCTCTGTTGTCCCGCTGCTGTCTTCTTCGCTGCTTTCTGTGGACCCGCTACTTTCCTCTGTCCTACTGCTATCATCTGTTGCGTTATTGATGTTATTAATTTCGCTCACAGAGAAGCTGCGCAGGGTGAAGAGGGGGTGTCCGGCATTTGCGTCATGAGCTCTTTTATAAATGAATGTAATTTCTCTCGGCGTTGTTTATTTATAAACGTTTCTCGGGCAACAAACCGAGTAATATTATTGTATTAACAATAATATTACTCGGTTTGTTGCCCGAGAAACGTTTATAAAAAAAAAAAAATGAGCTCTTTTGTTTTCCGGTTCTGGTTTTTTGGCGCTGCTGCTCGGCGGCAGGGGAGGCCTTGGTATTTTCTGGTGTTGTTTTTGCGTCCAATATCTTGGTTAGTCTTACTATTGTTTCAGCGAGGTTGGTTACTTGTTGCTCGAGTCGCGCTATGCGCTGCTCGAGTTTGGCTGTTGGCGTATCTGGGGATGGTCTGTCCGTTCTTTGTTGCCCTGGAGGGGATGGTCTTGTTGCTGGCTTGGCCGCAGCGACGAAGGTTTTCTGCATTAGCTGTGGGGCTTGGGGTGGTGGACTTAGCAGTGATGCTGCACGCTGTAGGGGTGGAAAATTTTCTTCTTCCAGCATTAATGCTTGCAGCGGTTGGTGGGCTTCTTGGCGGGGTGCTAGCTGATGGGGTGGCATTGCTGCCTCTGCTCTAGGGTATTGGGGGCAACAGATTTGCCCTGTATAATGGTCGCGGTTTCCGCATGTGGCACAGTAGGGGATTGCTAAGTTGTGGTTTGCATGTGGGCAGCCTCGAGAAAGGTTTCCCTTGCCGCACCTGAAGCATTTGGGCTTGTTTTTACATGTGCTTTCAGAATGGCCATATGTCTGACATTTCCTACAGGGTATTCGTCTTTTTCTTTCAGTTGACGGCTCTACGTCGTACATTCTGTCTGCTATTTCTATTTTGCCTTTTTCAATGGTGGAGTTGTATGCTATCTCATCTTCCCAAACTAACCTAACCATATTGCGGGCATGATCGCCTTATTTTATTCAGCATACTTGTTTAACCCCTGCAAGGAATTTAAACATACTATTTATAAAGAAAACCGCTAACACTTCGACTGCGAGAATGTGTTTCAAAAAGAACTTTACAATTTTGAAAATTCATATAAACTCTATGAAACAAGGTACAGAGATGGTTTTGGTGTTGTTTTAAAGGAAAGCACTTCAAATTTTTTTTTACCTTAAACTAAAGATGTTCTCTGTGGCTTCCGTTCGTTATTCTGCAGACATCCCACCGGTAGTCGATTTCTTCCCAGACTCGCACTAGCATATCAGGTGTAACTTGCTCAGCAGCAGCATAATTTCTTGCTCTAAGTTCAGGTAGAGTGGCCGGTAAAGGAGGTACGTACACCACATCTTTTATCAAACAGAAGAAAAGATCTAGCGGTGTCAGGTCTGCGGAACGAGAGGGGGGGGGGGGCATGCAATTGGCGCATCACGGCCAATCCATTGACCTGGAAAGCGGTCATTGAGAAAATCCCGGACGTCAGTCAGATAGTGTGGTGGTGCGCCATCTTGTATAAAGAAAACATTTCGTTCTCGGTCATCCTCATCGATCTGTGGTATCAAAAATTGTTGCAACATATCAAGGTACACTATCCCGTTGATGATTCTCTCTTGGAAAAAAAAGGGTCCGTACATTTTCCTCTTGCTCAACGCACAAAAAACGTTCACTTTAGGGCTATCAGGAACATGTTGCAATGTTTCGTGTGGATTTTCACTGCCCCAAATCCTACAGTTATGTGTGTTAACCTTGCCACTTAAGTGAAAAGTTGACTTGTCAGAAAAGATTATGTTGTCCAAGAAATGTGCATCATCATCCATTCGATTTAACATATACACACAGAAGTTCCTAAGTGCAATCTTATCAGTGTCTTTAATTGCTTGTAAAAGCGAATATCGGTATGGTTTCAAATGCAAACGTTTTCTCAACACACGCCAAACCGTCGTATGTGGGACTTGCAGCTCACGAGATGCACACCGGGTCGATTTCGTAGGGCTGTTGACAAAACTTTTTCTCACTTGCTCAACGACCTCGTCAGATGTGCTTGGACGACCTGAGGATTTTTTATGTTTTACTGAGCACCCTGTTTCTACAAAACATCTATGCCACTCATAAATTGTAGGCCTACTAGGAAGATCTTTAGCGTACTTGGTACGAAAATTACGCTGAACTGTTGTTCTTCAAACCAAAACACACAGCTAGCACGCTCGGGTCCAGTGAAGGCAGCCATCTTTAACGTAACTGCCGCTAGCGCTTGTGCGGCGCGATTAGGCACTAGCGGACTACGCGAGACAAAACTTGAAGTCTTTTCCTTTAAAACAATACCAAAACCAGCTCTGTACCTTGTTTCATAAAATTTATATGAATTTTCAAAGTTGTAAAGTCCTTTTTGAAACACCCTGTATTTTCCATATTTGTGTTGTCAGTCCAACTCGTAACGTGTTCATGACTGGCTTATGTTTTGCAGTTATAAATAAACAACAACTACGTGTTAATAGGTTTTTTACATCCTTTTTATTTTGATGTTGCATGATGACGAAAGAAAGGATAACTTCTCACCAATTTTTAGTCCTCCAGTTTGTTCCTTAAAGGTACGTTTCCATTACTAAAAATTTGTCCAGCAACATGTTGTGGCATAAGTGCCACAAATCTGTTGAAATGGAAACGGTCTGCAACATGTTGCGGCACAAGTGCCGGGGACTCAAATGTGCCAAGCGACTGTGGGACACAACATGTGCCGCAACTTGTGCCACAGCCCATGGAAACAGACTGCGACATGTCCCGGGGACATGTGCCGTCCCGCGCATGCGCAGTACACTCCTTGTGGACAGCGCGTGTTTTCTTGTCTGTGGTAATCGTACTTTATTTAAAGCTAGTGTAGTGTTTGTTTCAGGATGGAGTGGTCGAAGAATAATGTACCAAAGCTTTTAGAACTCTATGATCAGGAGACAGTTCAAGACAAGACAAGATGTCGAACAATTGAAATGACGTCATGCAACAAATTGCTGATATTCTGGAATGCAGTATTGAAGAAGTAGAAAACAAATTCACTCCCTGAGTTCCCAATATTTAAGGGAAAAAAATAAAATTTAAAAGAGCAAGAAAGGTGCTAAGGATGTTTCAGAACATAAATGGCAGTATTTCAATTTAATGAGTTTTCTGTCAGTTCAGTAACAATTGAACACCACTTGCTGTCATCCTTATTCACTTTTGAGACGTATATCTGCCATCAAGCTCCTTCCGAATGTCTTTTCGCTAAAAAAAAAACAAAAAAAAAAACCTTTTAATCCACCATCAAGGTCGCTTGGACCTGCCATTTGTAAGATCCCCTCTTCCCGGATTTCGGGGAATTTTATCTTAGCTCCTCTTGATATGTTTAATTTGAAGCCGGCAGATTATTTCAATTCACAGTTCAGAAACAAATAAATAATATATATTTCGACAATGGATTCTTTGAAGAAACACTCGAAAACACTTTTTACTTATAATCACTTGGTACAAAATACACTTCTTTACATTCCGTTTTATTCAACCACGTTCCAGCTATATATTATATTCTTGTCCAAAACTCGCTATATTCCCTTCTCTCTTTTCCGCTGTCCAAAGATATACATTATCATAGATGACCACTGTCCATAGATATTCCGGCACTTTACTATACGCTTATTCTTTTCTTTCTTTCATACCAATTTAACACATTTGTATACACAACACAGGCAAGACTAATATTTAATTATATTTTTTAACAAAAATTATTCACAAAAATACGAGTATGTAAGGCACCTTGTCACCTTCCACATTACAACAAAAGCTGCAGTTGTCCATATCGCTCAAATATTTGAACCAGCAAATCATTCCACTCAAGAAACTGGAAAACACTGTATCTGATTCTCTGTACAAACTGCGTCTGTGGTCTTCCACTCGAGACCCCTCTATAAATGTTGCAGATATCCCAGGCAATTGGAAACAATAGAACAATTACGTGCAACATGTGCCGGGCACAAGTTGCGCGACATGTGCCAGGAACTTGTCAGAATGGAAACCTACCTAAATCTTCTTTTCGGATAAGTATCGCAGTGAGAGATTGTGATTTTTAACATAACATTATACGACAGAACGAAGCAGTTATTCTTTTTACCATGATTTTTACTCCAATCTGATTAGTGAATATGATAATTTCATTTGTTCTTCTTCTTCGTGTCCGAGCGTGGGTTGTTACCACGAGGGTGATCATCCCTTCTTGGCAACGCCTGGGTAGTTGAATTGGGGTGGTCTCCCTTTGCCTTCCACAGTGTGAGACTGTTCGCAAGGGAGCGTCCATAAACCACGTAGCTCCATTTTGGCCTTCTGTGAACACCCTCCCCTCCCGTCCCACGTAGCTTTTTCCCCCTATTGATTCCAGAAGACATTTTGTACTGCTTTCTCTTGTCAAACAATCGTAAATTACATACGGAGATAATTAAATGACGGAAATTAATATTCACATGTTGATGTGTGTTCTGTATCTCATTTTAACTGTGACAAGTAATATGAATGGAAAACTGCGTGGCTTGGCTCTGAACCCCCCCCCCCCCCCTCGCAGCCCAGAGTAGCTTTCCAGCCAAACACTCCCCTCCCATAACCACGTAATTTATGGACGCTCCCTAAGTGTTGTTATAAGTGTTGTTGACTGTGATTGTGTGTGTGTGTGTCCAGTGTAGAGCCTTATGGAAGAGAGATGAAGGAAGAGAGAGGGTGAAAACCGGTGACGGGCCCCTTTAGGCCTACTCATCCGAAAGACACCCACGAAGCCGCCAAGCTTAACGTCCCCATCCTACTAACGAATCACTATCAACACTGTCATATGCTCTCACTCCATACGCACTATGGGGAACTTTGTGATTTAATCATGGCCATTTGAAGGAAGCATCCCGGCATCCGCCTGAAGTGATTTGGGGAAACGACGGAAAACAAAAATCTGGATGGCTGGACGGAGATTAGAACCGGCGTCCTCTCGAATCGATTCAACCCAGGACTATGGCGCACAGTCTGGTGATTAGGAATGTGGTCCACCACCTCTCCAACCCTGCCGGCAAATCCCTGATGAAAATTTCTTACTCAGCATGGTGGTGTAACGGTTAACGTTCTGGCCTCGCATTCGGGAGGATGCGGGATCGAATCCCCGTCCGGGCATCCATGTCTGGGTTTACCGTGGTTTCCCCAAATCATTCCAGCTGATTGGTGGCATGCTTCCTTCAAAAGCCCATGGTCGAATTCCTTTCTGCTCCTTCTCCCAGTCCTTTCCCGCTTCTAATGACCTCGGTGTCGACGAGTAGTATTATCAATAACAATAATAACAATAACAAGAATTTCCTACACCAACACATGTCTGCGGCGGACACGATCACTGTGTCACAACTAGCTGAGGCGAGATTTCTTCTTCAACTGCAGCAAAAATAAAAAGAGAAGGCGGATCAATAAATCCAAACATGTAAATTGATGTAATAAAGGTAATATAAAAAAAATAATACTGAATAGAATACAAACAACAGTTGATATGCAACTTGGTGAGTATCAGTATGGATTTAGAAAAGGTAGATATTGCCCGGAGCAAATGTTCAATTTAAAATCCATAATTCGTCATCGAATACTAATGCGGACATAATAGTAATATTTATAGATTTTTTCTTTTTTTTTAAAAAAAAAGGAAGGATTTTGTCTCTGTTAAGGGGGCATCCATAAATTACGTGAGGTGTTTTTTCCGGATTTCCAGACCCCCCCTTCTCTGGTGAGATCTGGTTCGTGAGACCCCCCCCCCTAGAAATCGCCCTCGCCACTTTTTTGAGAACTTTTTGTTTAGGTTTCACCCTTCCAAAGCCATTTTTTTTTTCGAAACCTCACGTGAGATTTCCGTTGAGCCCTCTCCCCGTTGGTGAGATTTCGCCTGACCCCCCCCCCCCATTTCACTTCACATATTTAATAGACGCCCCCTAATAGAGAAACTTTGGATAAAGCAATTCGTGAATTTGGAGTGAAATGTAAATTGGCAAACCTAATACGAGAAATACTGCCGAACGTGGTGGATGAACGGTTAACGCACTTGCCTCGCATTCGGGAGGACGCCGTTTCGAATCCCCATCCGATAATTCAGATTTGGGTTTTTTCGTGATTTTCCCAAATCACTCCCGGAGAATGCCGGGATGCTTCCTTCAAAAGTCCATGACCGAGTTCCTTCCCGTTCCTTGTCCCCAGTCTCCACCCGCCTCTAATGACCTCGACGTCGACGAGGCGTAAAGCCACAAGTTAAGAAACAAGTGAAGTACTCATCGACACAGTAAACTTTATGGGCGAAATATTAAAGCCTATGAAGATAAATTTCGGTGAGCAGCAAGGTGATGGTTTGTCACCCATTTTGTTCCCCTGTGTTTTATGGAAAATGTAAGGAGTTAGCAAAAAAAAAAAAAAAAAAAAAAAAAAAAAAAAAAAAGGAAAACAAAATTTCACTAATAACTTTGGGAAGAAAATACAAAGGTATTGAAATTAATTACCTGGCTAGTTTTATTTTCAGAGAGTATTATTAATTTTAAAGCACAAATCAATCTTTTGGAAGACATTGATTGCTGACAAAACAGGTTTGAGAATTTCTGAAAAAAAAAAAAAAATACAAACACTGAAAATGATACCAATTTTTAACGATGGATGCTGGATGAACAGAGAAAGTAAAAAACTTTAAATATCTTGCGGGGGGGAGGGGGGGGGGAATAATTCAAGAAAATTGATTAAATAAATCTGCGATTGAAGAAAGTATACACAGGATGGAAAGAGCATATGGTATCGCTAAGAATTTTTATGATAAATAGTGTTTATTTAAAAAATCTTAAAACAACTTTTTCGTGAAACCAGGATGTTTATACGAGCGTGAATGCTTAGTATTGAACTACAGATTAGATAATTTGTAATTACCACAACGAAAAATCATGAGAAAAATCTTGGCGTGAGTTAAAACATAAGAACTACAGAAATTAAGAAGTAATAATCAAATATAGCCTACCAAAATATAAATAGAAATTATAACAGAGTTGATAAGAAAAAGGAGATAGTTATTTTTCTGGACGCTTCTACATAATGAATTCCAACAGTTTACTAATAAGCGATGCTATTAAACAAAGAAATGATCATCTATTCTTGTTCTCTTCGATATCGGCCATCAAAGGACCACGAAAAATAATCCCGTGCGTTCATTTCGATCCTTCTTTTCTTGACTTCCAATGGTTATTCATCCTTTCACTTTGCTGTTTCCTCCTTTCTTCCGGCCATATGTTACTACATTTACTCTTCTCCTTCTGCTGGAAACCCTTGAAATTTTGGATTGTTCTATCTTGTATTAAATCTTCTGTTATTCCGATCTCAACCATATCTTTCTTTACTCCTTGGATCCTGATTCTCCTCTTTCTGATCGTTTCTGACATCCTTTCAATTTTTCTTCTTTCTATAGATCTTTATTCCTCTTTATTACTCACCATTTTCAATTTTTAGTGGTCCCCAAATTTTTCTCAAGATTCTCCTTCCCATTTTTTCCATCTCTTCTATTTCTCCAGTTTTCATAGAGAACAAACATTCCGAGGTGCACAGATCTTCTGGTTTGATTACTGTGTTGTAGCGTATTATTTTAATTTTCCTTGAGTGATTCTTCTGATTGTATTTATCAGTAGTCAGTTGACATGCTAATTGTAATGTTTTTGCTCTTAAAATTACTCCAAACAAGGATCGATGAATAGTGACCTTATTATTTTGACTATATTGTTTTTTTTTTTTTTTAACCATTTCATTCCTCCCAGCAGAAGGCTGGGAGGCGGGCTGCTGGAGAGTCATAGGGGACTCTTTTCAGCCATTCTACTACTACGGGGAGGGAAGGGGATGGAAGGTCGGCCGTGGCCTTGTAGGGAACCATCCCAGCATTCGCCTAAGTGTCTGAGGGAAACCACGGAAAACCTCAGACAGGATGGCCGAACCGAGTTTAACCCCGGTCCTCCCGAATGATAGGTAGGAGGCCAACATTGGCCTCCTCCCATCTCGGGGACTATATTGATATTTGGTTTTTTTACATACTTAAAAGTAAAGATTTCAGCTGCGAGAAGGAATTAACGATTCGTTGATCGAGAGTCACGGAGAAACTGTCTCAGGACCAACAGTCACAGCATCAAAGATCCTATATAACTAAATAATGAAATGATTACACTGATCTTCAAATTCATTAATACTAAACATAGTATGTTACAGAAAATGCAACCAGACAAATTACCTGTTAATTTCACAAATTCCTTTGAACGTCTAGTCTGTGAAATCAGGGTGTACCACGAAAACGAATATTTGCGCTTCAACTACAAGGTGTTTATCTATTCTCTTAGCGGGCCTTGTAAACATACAATCACATACGGGAAAGGTGAAAAACGACACGTTAACTACACATTTCCTGATTTCCTCTTTTTTCTACCTTTTATTACCGTTCGCATGCTTCACCTTTTAATTTTTTTAAATTTAATTCTTAATTTAATTGCCAATCACTGAAGAGGCGACTATTAACCAGGAAAGTTGACAAAGCACTCACGAAAAGTCGTATTGAGTGTCGGACTTTATAGGTAAGAGAGGTGGACACTGAGACGAGAGGATGAAAAACGGTTAGAAGCGTTTGAGAAGCGGATGTGGAGGAAAATGGAGAGGAAAAGCTGGGTGGATAAAGTGAGTAATGTTGAAGTGCTGGGTAGGGTTGGTGAAAGGTGGAAGCCACTGCAAGTCATAAGAAAAAGGAAGAAGCACTGGATGAGAGGGGACTGCTTGCTAAATGATGCCTTGGAAGAACTAGTTTGTGGGAGGATAATGAGAGGAAGAAGGAGGTGCAAGATTACAGATAACATTAAATAAACCGGAAGCTACTTGGGCATGAAGTGGAGGACAGAACACTGATGAGGATCAATTTAATTGCGTTGGAGTGCACGCTCCGATGGAAATTTCCCTACACACCAAATTCCCCCTTTACTGCACCCTCCTACTATTACCCTCTACAAAATTTCAATTTTAAATTCTTTCATAGTTATGGTAAATTCTTCATCATTTCTCTTGGTGATTGATTGAAACCCTCTTCCCCTTAACTACAAAAGAAAATCTTCCCACACCCTTGTGCCTGAAATCGAGTGCCAGCTTGTGGTCATGGTCATATTTTCCTCTCCACGCACCTTTGCTAATTCTTACACCAACATCTTTCCATGCCTCGTTACCAATATACTCCTTATACACTCCTATGACTCTCTTCACCCTCATCCTGTCGTCCAATGAATCAAATAAACACGAAATACTCAAAATCATAATGACCTTCTTAAATGAGCGAAACATCCAATTATAAATTTTAGACAAGTAGAAAATCCAACAGGAAACGACGGGAACAAAGTTAGCGCATTTATAATCGTACACCACTTGAACAGATATATCCTCGAACATATCAGCCAGTCATAATACTAGAATTTGAGGCCATAGTGAACGATTAGGGCAATTATACATTGACCCAAATAGAATTAAGATATCGTGTCAAAAATCCCACAAATTGTATAATAAACACTCTACGGCGCAGATAAGAAATATAATAAAGTAAGAGATTACATGTCGACTCATAGTATAACACCAAGAAGTAAACAGATAGATATAGAACTGTAAAGTAACGTAAATTATGTATATTTAAAACTGTAAAGGAAATGAAATGTAAATTGTTAAACTATGTTAATAGAACTGTAAAGTAATGAAATGTGAATTGTCATAAAACGCAAAGAACTTGGCTGTGTGGCTGATAAGGCCGAAAGCCATTTAAATAAATAAATAAATAAAAATAAACCATTACAGCTTTTTTTTATCATATTGGTTACTGATCGTGTTCTGTGATAATTTCCAGAGACTAATCCAGCAGCCCATCACTGCATACCAACGTAAAATGTAGGTCCCTTACTGCACCATCAAATTCAAGCAATAGTCTGACCAAAGTTTTATAATTCCCTTACTTCTCTGGTATATCCCCTCATCACTAAAAATTTCAACTTTAAATTCTTTCAACGATTTTAGAAAATTATTGATCATTTCCCTTGGTAACTTATTACAATCCCTGACCTCCATACATAAAAAAGAGAATCTTCCTACTCCCTTGTGCCTGAAATCGAGTGCCAGCTTGTAGTCATGGTCATCTTTTCCTTTCCATGCATTACTTTTAATTCTAACACCAATATCTTTCCACGCCTCATCACCAGTATACGACTTGTACACTCCCATGACCCTCTTCACTCTCCTCCTGTCTTCCAAGGAAACCCATTCCAGCTTTTTATTTCACATCTGTTTGCGTTCTGTGGTAAATACCAGAAACAAATCTAAAAGCCCTTTTTTGCGCCCTCAAATGTTATGCCAGGGTGTATGCATATCAAGTCTTCAACAAACATTTCTTTTCCCACTTTATAATCATCATGAAACTTTATATTTTTTTATTTGTGTACCTAATAAGTTGAATCATCATGGCTTTTATCTTCATCTCATGTTGATATACTCACCTGTATATCCGGTCCATATCACCATGCAGCTTTTCAGTTTTTTTTAATTAGACCTTTAGTTACTGTGGTTTCATTAGATCTGGATCGTCCATAGTCATTATGAAGGACCTATATAACCGGAGAGTTTTCAAGAAACCATACTGGTTGCCTGGACCAGGAAATAACAAAGTGAAACACTACTGTTCTTGCTCCAAGCTTTTCATCAGATTCTTCCGTCTGCGATACCGTATTGTGTTTACAGTAGACGATGTGTGGGGAGGGGTATTTGTAACGGGACGGCTGTACCCCAAACTCCACGTTCTCCCGAGGGAGAGCTCGGACCTAACGGGATGGTTCGGCTGACCCCAGGGGTATTGACGACTTCCAGAGAAATGGCTACCGGTTGACGAAGGCGGTGATTTACTGCCAGTGAGCCGTCGCTATTGTCCTCTGCTGGGAGGAACTGTTAATCTTAAGAGATCAGCGTTACAGCCAGCGGCGGAATTCCTGACTGCTCAGTCGTGAGAACGGCCAACAACAGACGACTTAGGCCCGAGGGAAAACAAAATGTCAACTGTTCCTAAGAGCCTGACAGAGGCCTACGTGATAAACCCTTCTGTAAACTTTTTAACTGGTCACAAGAATTCTTTCTCTGTATTTTGACGTGAAAACTTCTATTCCCTCGTTAAGTACACTGATAGCTCGTCGAACTTTCTTGTGTTACGAAGTAACGTTAGATTTGAATCGCTAATAACTCGAGACTAATTTTTTTGCTATCTGCGATCTCTCGACTGGTTTGATACAGTCCTCCATCCCTGCCTATCTTGTACTAAACGTTTCATTTCAACATACCCCTTAATAGGGGCATCCATTAATTACGTGAGGTGTTTTTCCGGAATTCCGGACCCCCTCCCCCACCCCCTCTGGTGAGACGAGACTTCGTGAGATTTGGTCGAAACCCCCCCCCCCCCCTTGTAAAATGACGTTGAGATTTTGACGGAGACCCCTCCTCCCCCTATCAATGGACCTGGCAACTTTTTTTTTAGGTCTTAGGCTCCCCCGGGCGGTTATGCACCCCTAAAGTCGGTTTTTACCCCCCTAAAATCGACTTTCGTGTCATTTTTTGATCTTTTTTTAGCCCTACCATTGTACAAGAATATCAAAACCTCTGGTGAGATATCCGTTGACCCCCCTTTCCTACTAGGAGACAAAGTGCAAGAATAAAAATATTCGTCGCAGTATAAGTAAAAATCGAGATTAAACTGAAAATTGCAAAAGAATAAAGATGTAGTCTCATATGAGTCGTAAATATGCTCGGAATTATAAAAAACGCAAATTAAAAGAAACCTCGCGTTGAAAGAATCCAAGAAACCTAAAAAATCGAGGCCCGAAAAAATGCGAGAGTTAAGACGACGTCGAAAGTAAAATAAACGACAGACGTCTGATACATGCAATAAACTTGTCATGTATCTGTTCTGTAATTGTTACACCACTCTATCTAACCAGTGTGTTAAAGAGATTGCTAAAGAGATTATATATTAACGCAAAACACTTGTTATGATTTTATCACGACGTTTTCACGAAAAATTTACCGCGCCGACCCGAATTGCGCCTTTCTGCATCTTTTTATTTTAAGGTTTACGTCATGCGGCATTTTTAATTTATATATTCTAATGGCTTTCAGCCTTATCGGCCATACAGCCAGCTTTTCACTAACGTTTCCACTAACGTGTACAATATCGGTTTCAACTAATTAATAACTGAACAATCTGCTTTACAATCACACGAGTGAAACACTAATGGACAAATTTACAACCACTCTTCGTCTGCTCTCCGGATGCCAGTAATGAAAGAGTCCGAGTGACTGGCAAACCCATGGACAGAGGAGCAGTAATTCCAACTGATTTT
Organism: Vandiemenella viatica; assembly: GCA_031002005.1. NCBI lineage: Eukaryota > Metazoa > Arthropoda > Insecta > Orthoptera > Morabidae > Vandiemenella > Vandiemenella viatica. Next base: position 29,942 of record JARYHS010011611.1, read on the forward strand.
TTTTAGATACATATATATTTGATTTATGGCTAAATAAATTACATATTACTTAAAAATCTCTTTTTTAATTATTATTACTGCAAACGCGATTAAAACAATAACAAAGGTATTTTAGCGACTTTCCGGTACTTTGCGCAACATGATTGTGACTTTTAGATAAAAATGGTGACTTGGATGTTACGTAACGTTTAAGGAGGGGGAGGGGGGGTACAGAAAAACGTTACGGTGCGTTACATGGGAGGGGAGGGAGGATATAAAATCTTCGAAAATTGCGATACGTAATACTTGAACGCCCCCTAACGCTCTGACCTAGAATTCCGGAAGACGCAGGTTCATATCTTTGTCCAGCAATCCTCATTTACATTTCCCATGGATTCCCAAAATCAATCCGCATGAATGGCAGGATAGTTCCTTCAAAAAGCCATGGCCGTATTCCTTCCCTTTTATAACGGCCCTCACACCCAGCCTTTTAAAGAAATTGTCTTTTAAGAATTGTTTGTAACAAACTGGGAGTGAATATGTGACAATCGCGCACAGCGACAATCGCGCACAGTGACAATCGCGCACAGCCGGGTCGTCTCTTGCTACCTGCTTTTAGCTACCAATTAGTCACCCCTACAACAGCATGCTGGATTCTGGTCAGAGGAGTATATCACAAGGAAACCAAAAGGAGCCAAATAATCCTGACGAAGTGATCTTGGATGATGAATTGTTGAAGATGGGAGATGGAGGCAGTTTCCTTCTTACGGATCATATGGAAGGTGAAAGAATAATTGTTCTGAGCGGTGAAAGAGGCAAACAAAGTTTAAAATTACACTAACAATTCTTTATGGATGGTACTTTTAAAAGTGCCAGTAAACAGTTCTCCCAAATCTACACGATACATGCGGATTACGGCAGCACTGACGAAGAAACAAACATACATCCTGTGATGTTTACACTCTTACCTGACAAAAAGAAGACTACTTATGTACGTATGTTTCATGAAATTATCAAGGCTGTACCAGAATGGGCCCTTAAGACAGTGACTGTAGGTTTTGAAAGTGGTGCAGTATCTGCCCTCAAGGAAGTGTTTTGCTCAACGGAAGTAAAAGGCTGTTTTTTTTCACATAAAAAATGTATATGGAGAAAGGTTGAGGAGCTTGGACTAGCGCGTGAGTACAAAGAAAATGAAGAACTTCGCCTCCATATTCGTATGTGTCCAGCTTTGGCTTTCCTTAAACCAGAAGATGTGACAGATGCTGGTTGGAGATCCAATCACAGGCTCCTAATAATTCAAAACTATTGGAGTTTTTCGATTACTTGGCAAACACGTGGCTTGAGAATGAAAAAAATCCCAATTCACATTTGGAATTGTCACAAAAGACGTCATCGCACGACTAATGCTGTTGATGGATGGAATAATAGGATCAACAATGTACTTGGCAGACCAAACCCGAAGCTTAGAGACGTGTTACTTTGTTTAAAGAGCGAAGCCGAGTCTTCAGGTCTCATGTATATGAGATCTGAATTGTTTCTTCAAGGAAAGAGAAGAAAAACCACATACCAGAAGTTGGACGAAACAATTGTAAAAACTGTAGGATCGTAATTTTTCACGGCGTTGAATATTAATATATTTTTCTCGAGCGTTAAACATGTCGGGTGCTTTGTAAAGGTAAATTGCCTAAATCAAACATCTCAAGTGAAGAGAGGCGTGCGCTTCGTGAGTTGAAGAAAGACGAAAATATTGTTATTCTTCCGGCAGACAAGGGTAACTGCACGGTGGTTTTTAAGCAAGATGGACTATCATAGTAAAATTATGCAGCTTTTGGAGGACCAAGCATACAGGAAGATTAACCGTGACCCTACATCTAAGCTAACCAACTTGACTACGAAGCTTATCCGCTCCTTAGAACTACCAGAAGATGTGAAAAGACGACTCCAACCCCGTGCTCCTGTTCCTCCCAGGTTGTACGGTCTACCGAAAGTACATAAAGTAGGAGTACCTATGCGACCTATTGTAAGTACAATTGATAGCCCTACGTACTTTTTGGCTAAATACCTCAAAGATATTCTCAACCCATTGGTAGGGAAGGCTCATCGCAGTATTCGAAATTCCAGTGAGTTTGTGGAAATCTTAGACAACATGAAGTTAGATCCTGGTGATTTAATGGTGAGCTTCGATGTGGTCTCTCTTTTTACTCGTGTTCCCTTGGTCGACTCCTTAGATCTGTTAAGGAGGTATTTTGATCAAAAAATGATTGATATTTTCCACCATGTGTTGACAACCACTTATTTTAAGTTTGAAGGAGAATATTACGAACAAGTGGACGGTGTAGCAATGGGTTCGCCGTTGTCTCCTGTCATTGCTGATTTCTTCATGGAATTTTTTGAAGAAGAGGCACTAAGCCACGCACCACTCCAGCCGAAGTGTTTTTATAGGTATGTCGATGACACTTTTGTGATTTGGCCCCATGGCAGAAACAGTCTTGACCAATTTCTTGCGCATCTCAATTCAATCCATGAAAATATTCAGTTCACAATGGAATTGGAGGAGGACGGTTGCCTGCCATTTCTTGATGTGCTTGTTGTTAAACGTGCTGATGGTTCGCTGGGACACACTGTGTATCGGAAGCCTACCCATACCGACTTATATTTAAATGCCAACAGCTGTCATCATCCGGCACAACGAAACTCTGTATTAACTACCTTGGTACACAGAGCACGAAGGATTTGTGACAAACATAGCCTGGCTGGTGAATTGGACTATCTCCGGAAAACGTTTTTAAATAATGGTTATAATCAGGGACAGATTACTCGTGCGTTTAAACAGAAGGAAAATCGACGGAGAGATCAGATTGATACCAAGGGCCTTGCGTTTCTGCCGTTTGTGGGTGCCCTAAGTTTCCAAATAGGTAGACTGCTATCACAACACGGAGTCAAGACAATTTATAGACCACCCACTAAAATTAGTAACTTGGTCGGCAGCGTTAAAGATGACCTAGGTTTACGAACCCCTGGTGTATATTATATACCATGTGAATGTGGCCGCGGCTACATTGGACAGACACAGCGATGCATTGTTCAGCGATGTGTAGAGCACGCCAGAAATGTTCGTCTTGGGCAAGAAGAAAAATCTGCGGTGGCCGAACATAGTGTGCAAGAGGGTCACACTTTTGAATTTGAAAAAACAACCATTTTAGCCCGGGTCAAAGATTTTTGGGCCAGCGTTATTACAGAGGCTGTGGAAATTAGATTAACTGATTTATTAGTCAACAGGGACACTGGTTATCAACTCAGTGCGGCCTGGAACCCGGCGATTAAAATGCTGAAACAGTTTCGCGTCGGTCTCGAGCAGAAGAGCGGATGACGTAATCGCCTTGTGTTGGTTTTTGTCTTCCACCGTTTCCGTAGCAGCGGCTGAATAAACAAACAGTTAAACATTGACATCAGGTTGAAAATGAAGGCAGAGATGGACGCCTTCGAAACGTCCCGCAAATATGACATATTAACACGGCTGGAAGCTCGAGAAAAATATATTAATTGTAAAAACTGTTGACAGGTATGAAAAGAGCGGCGACATCAGATCATGTCTAGAGGCGTTGTCCTACATGCACAAGCTTGAATAAATGTAGGTCTACTGTAAATAATAATCAATTATGACGAGTCTCTCTGGTTGATTTGGATAATTTCATTATTTTAAATAAATGTAAATAAGTAGTAAATATTTATTATGATGAAGCTTCTTGGCTGATTTTAAACACTTTACTTACTTATACTTTTCGACGGTGCGGGCCGGTGTCGGGCTGGTGAATATGGAGAAGCGATAGATAGATTGCGGAAATTTCTGGTCTTTTAAGACCAAATTTTATTTTGATCTTACTGATTGACTTACAAAAGTGTCTTTCTTTTCTTCAACCTCACTTCCAGATTCATCAGATTTTCTTGAAGCAGACAAATCTAAGATTTCATTTGTGTTTTACGATAGCAAAAATAAATTGTAGAGAAAAAGAGTAGCCCCTACGATTGTTTTATTGTGTTTGAATATTTATTTTCCATTTCCTATATATTCGGTCTGGTGACTCACAGTGTTACGGCGCACGATTGGGGCACTGAAGGTCCGCGGTCCAAATCCCGGGCTCAGTTGTATGTAATTATTACAGGCCTTAAAATTGACGTTCACCTCTGATGATTTGTCAATACTGCGTTCCGTAAATTATAAAGTACACGGGAGAGAGGGGAGAGTGTGGCCCGACCTTTAAACTGTGCGCGATTGTCGCGGTGCGCGATTGTCGCTGTGCGCGATTGTCACTGTGCGCGATTGTCACGACACCCTGGGAGTTGGTTAAATATGGTTTTGTCTAATTTTCATGTAACTAAGTGTGAATTTGCGTAAATGAACATTGTTTTATGGAGAGAAATTATATAAATAGTATTTAATGTGTTCAAGGACAGTATTATGCATGATACATTGATTAAAAGTTTGTAATTCTAAGTGTTGATGTAAGCTGCTATGTTTGGAGGAAAATCTGCGACGTTTTTGACTGGTTTATATAGATAATTTGGTGTGTAAATACTTGGAAATATCTTTAATTTTCATTTTCGTATGTTTCGTGATGGTCGTGCTTGATTTTGTATTAATTCTGATTTTTTTTTGTATAGATTTAATTGTTAAAGTATTGTTAGAATTCGAGAAACGTCGGTTGGAAATTTTTGACCGATTCTGGATGTTTGTAAAGTGTTTATTTAAGCGCAGAGTTAGTTTGTTGTCAGTCATTACTCCAGGAAGTGTGTGAGCTTAATCGGTGGAACATTTGTTTATGTTTGTACTTAATATCTTTGGCCGAGTAGATGCCAATGCAGTGCAATGTAAATATAAGAGCGCACGGGGGAAAAAGAACCGAAGTGGAAAGTAATTATTCATGCTAATTATTTCATACATCTAAATACCTATCGTGTCCCTTGCCCCCAGTCATTTCCCGCCTCTAATGACCTCAACGTCGACGAGGCGTAAGGCCACAGGCGCTATTGATAAAGAGCAGGAAAACAGGCGAGCCATTAAAAACAGTTTAGCGAAAGAGATATATTGATGATGAGTGTAACATCTTAAATCCTCACTAAACTCATTATTTTGAGTTGGCAGAAGACGGAGCACTTTGCAGGAAACTGCGTTTGGTTTCCGACGCATTCTCCTCGCGCCAGACACGCTAATGGACTCGAGAAATTAGCAGTCCTGCTATTCACACTGCTAGCTGCAAACAGGAGCGAGATTTTGCGCTGCTAACAAGACGCTGTTCAGACTAAAGGTCGGCCGAGTGCAACTTGTTTTTGTCGTGGAGACTCTTTTTCTCCCCGAAGAACACAACGTCACTTCTCGTCTCTAGACCAGAATCGCTTCATGTAAGGAGAGACTTAAGTCAATATGGATGCATTTTGAGAAAAAAAAACTATCTAAATTGTACATAGCGACGAAATTTGACACCTTTTAGATACTACGGAATGTCCTTTTCTGCACCAATCGATGTTAACACCTTCCAACAGCTAAAATCAGCCTTTAACTCAAAATTTCCCAAACGTGGACTTAAGTCCATTTTTCAGTTAGAATTAAAGGAAACTGTACATTTCGAACTCTCCTGCCCCATATCTTGTAATAACGCAGCACCAATCCGACACTACTTTTTTTTGTAGAAAAACAGAATGTAATAAGATAGTTCTGTAAAAGTAGCTGGAGCCGCTTAACATAGCTGCATAGGTGTATGTCTTGAGAAGTAGTTTTACGAGGGTCATTCTCGTAGCTCAGTGGACGAGGCACTCGCTTTTAAAGGTCCCGCGTTCGGATCCCTGTGTGGTCGAAAATTCTTAAGGGCTGTTCATTTGAGCAATGGCAGGATGTTTGGTGGTTCGTATTCCACGTTAATGTTACAGTACATCTCCTATCAGGTGATCACTGTGAGTGGATACAAAATTAGCGACAGTGGTGTTTCATCGACGTGAATACAATACGGAGGAACACACCGCTGCTGAAAACCCAGATGTTTCATAACTGACTCCGACACGTTGTATTAGTACGCCTCATTCGGTACAATCCAACTAACCTGCGGATTGCAGACTAGGTTAAATTTTTACTCAAATTAATGAGCAAATTGCAATTAATGGGCAATTGTATCATCAGATAAATGATGAATTCGGAAGGTGGAACATAGGGAAGGAAGCAAAAAATTTTGCTCTATTACGGTTTTTTTTTTTTTTTTTTTTTTTTTTTTTTTGCTGTCGTCAGTCTTTCGACTGGTTTGATACAAACCTCCATCCCTTCCTATCCTGTGCTAACCTCTTCATCTCTACATATCCCTTACAACCCTTGTCCACAATTATCTGCTTCATATATTCCAATATCTGTCTTCCTCCACAGTCTTACCTTCCACTGTTCCCTCCACCAGCAAATTAACCAATCCAGCACGTCTCAAAATACGACCTATCCGCCTCTATCTTCTTTCTGTAAGCTTCTTCCTCAAACTTCTTTTCTCACCCATCATTTCCAAAACTCGTTCATTTCGTACTTTGTCCGTCCGCTTAATTTTCAACATTCTTCTGTAGCACCACATTTCAAATGCTTCAATTTTCTTCCGATATTCCTAAAGTCCATGTTTCGCTACCACAAAGAGCTGTGCTCCACACATAGAGTTTTAAAAAGTACTTTCTAATTCCTAGATCAATATTTGAAATTAAATGGTTTATCTTTTTTATGAAGGCTCTTTCTGTTAGTGCTATTCTGCTTTTAACATCATTCCTGCTTCGGCCATCGGTTGTAATTTTGCTTCTCAAATAACAGAATTCACTCACTTCTCCAATTGCATCTGATCCAATTTTTATATTTAATCTACTAGTATTGGTATTATTTCTGCTACATTTCATCACTTTTGCCTTGCTTTGATTTATATGCAGTCCAACATCTTCTTTCAGTATTTTGTTCATGCCATTCAGTAACTTCCCAATTATGTTAAGTATTTTATCAGCCAACACTGACGTATGGCTCTGAAACCTGTTGACAAAGAGAGATATTAGTAGATTACGGGTGGCTG
>JARYHS010011612.1:0-64707 GCA_031002005.1 Vandiemenella viatica
ACACCCGAACCAGATACATTGAAGCGATAAGGACAGCTCGAAGCGTGGTGTTGATTCTGGCGTCAGGACAGTTAAAAGTTCCTTAGAAAACTCCACTCTCCGTAACTATACAAAGGATCCTGAACTTCCATATTTCTCGTGTTATGCCACTGATTTGCTTTGATTTTTTCGGCCGCTGAAGTATAGTAAGAATACGTACCATTGGAAGCTGAAATATACATTGCACCAAGAACCTACGCATTTCAGGGCAACAATAAAAGTAAATTTGAACTTATAACATGTGTGAAAGTCTATTTTACTGGACAAAGTATTTTTTAGGTAGGTCCGGGCTCTTCTGTTTCCGACGGGTTGTGGTGGTTGCCTTGGTGGGCAAACCACGTTACAATTATTTCTCATACCTTTATGATTAATAATTGTGGATTTTTAATTTAATTTATATGAAGGAGTGGAAATTTATTAATTTAGCAAGAATCTCGACGTTAGTTGGAATTTAGGAAAAATTGTCACAATATGACATTTATTTTCTTATCACTGGCGATTACAAGTCTGAGCGAATTTACCGTTAACATTAACACAAATTGGCAAAATCATAAAGCAACGCTCAGAGTTACAATTAGCCGTCATGAGCAAGCAAACAATTGTATATTTACTTTTAAATATCTCATAATCAAAATGCAAGAAATAATGACAACTGGAAACAATGAAAAATACAAGATATGACTACCTCAGACAAAGGCATCATAATACTGTGACTTTACAGTTAAAAAGAAAATCATGGGCGCCAGAATGAACAATATATCATTCGAAAATAACTAGTTCTGGCAAATTATGCCGCTAGCTCAGGGGTTTTTACAATTACAAAGTGAGAACATGGACCTATCCTCTCAAAATCGCTTACGGGTTCTGTTTCACGGAATGCACAATCACATGGCTTGGTCGTAATCAATTACCATTGTAGTTCTGCGTCTGATATCTGTGATGAGTGTAGCGGACCCACGATATGTGAGATTATCTCACAAGTCGGCTATAGGCATCTCTGGTCTGGCAATGCGCATCATCGCATTACCGGCTGTGTTGCGGTGATACGCTCGCTCCAGCAAGGCAAGCTGCGGTTAGCGAAAGAAGTCAACTTTCCAAGTCAACCTCAGACTGGTGCGATCGAAGTTAGAATCTAGAATGCCCAGCTCCTCGCTCTTCGGTCCACGAGGAAACTTCTTGCTCCGCCCATTTGTAGTCTCGAAGCTCACATACAACAAAAATTCCCAGGATTTTGAGTTATACGCTCATTTTGATTGGACCTTCAGGTCGGCACCTAATGTCACGTGATATCCTCGATATGTGATTTGGCCAAAGACTCCAACAGAGGTCGGACATATTCGGCTAAGTTCGCCGGGGCGAGAGAACATTCGGGTTTCTGACGGCAGGCTTTTCCCGCTCGGTGAGTGACCCATCCCCAGGGAGCAGTGTGTGTGGTCTGGCAAATCCCAAATCCGCGACGTCCTGTCCCCATGGCTCGGAAAGACCAAGATTAGCTTCTAGCCTACATAGCTCAATAACTCTTTAATATTCGCTTTGCTACGATACACTGTATAAGTTCACCATTTCATTACAGTCCTCACTTGGAATCTTGCGTACTTTATAAAATTACAACAAAAATCTATTCACGTGGTCGCCCAAGATTTATGTAAATTACTCTTATATTATTACATATATAATAAAAATGCACCTTGTAACGTGGCGACAGCGCGGCTCGTTACAATATGGCCGGCCGTTGGTGAAAAATGAAATTATGGTACAATAATTTTATTTTTAACTACCTAATTCTATCTCCATTGTGACTCAACAAAAACTTAAGCATTTTTATAATTACATTCATTTTAAATGTGATTCCACTAACCATCGCTATTCCTGCCTTGTAAGGTGAATATATAACGGGAGCATATGTCCTTTTGGCCGTCTTACAATTCTTTACAAACAGAAGCACGTGAATTCAGGTAGCCTTCCCAAATACAAAGTTAAATTAAACACAATACTAAAATATACATGAAAATAAATTATTTACATACAAGTTTAAATAATAATCTTGAAAATAACTTGTATCAAATCTTATCATTAAATTAATAAAATGAAACACATTAATAAAACAAAACATTGTCAGAACACTTATGCAGAAAGTGGTTGAACTATACATTGTATTTACAATTTAGCGTGATATTTTACTCATGTGCATAAAAATAATTCTGCCTTCAACAAACATCCATAAAGATGCTAGAGGTGAGCGTAAAATATCTCATTACATTGCGCGGTTTTAATCTCAAAACAACGGAATAGTTTAGTCGGATTCGGTGACGTGATTTGTGTCATGACCGACGTTTAATTCAAGAAGCAGTTCAGAGAGAAGATGTGTTCTTGTTCATGGTCAAATATCATTAACTGTAATCTTAGATTTTAATGACGTGGCATTTACTTATAATTCAACGTGGTGTGGAATGAACGATGTAAGTACATGTTTTCGTTTGTTACGTAAATTATGAACCTTACTCGTTGAATGTTAGGTGGTCTCCTAATTAGTCTTTCATTGGTCGACATCTATAACTTGTAATATACCATCTGTGAAGTGATTGCGAATTTCATGGCGAAGGAAACTGTATTTGCTCATGGGTATATGTAATGGAATTTCTATAAAATTTACCATTCCCATATGAGACATTATACACATTATGCGGTTTGACGTGAACTTTCATCATCGTCAACCAAAGTCGCTGTAGCATCTTTGGCGTACAAGCGGACCCAAAATATCCATTCGGCACACAAATTGAAAGGACAATGAATAGCGTAACTATCATTCCTCGGTAATATTACTATTCCTTCACAACGGGTCTATTGATGACGAGATTATCTCGACATTCAAAGAATATAATATTTCTCTTTATTTAGGAGTTATTATAATACTCTTAACATGTCCGTATACTCCACGTTTTATGCCGAAATCCATCCCAGTTAGCGAATATTTTCTTTTATACACTTATGCTTCTTTAGCTTGTATGAAAAGGTCGTAAGCTTTGTGCACAGAACGGTTCGCTCTCAGGTTTTCCGTTTGCCAATACAAAGCAATTTTGAGATTTCACGCTAGCAGAATACTACAAATCTATATAAAGCACAAATAGAAACTTTGAAATCATTTTCGTTGGGTGCACACAATTCTGAGCAAAACATGTGCTGTCCAACAATGACTGTTTTAATCTAATTTATAGAATACTATACACTTTACAGTTAGGGTACGCGAAATACCGCTAGAACGAGGCGTGGAACGACTTGTTTCCCTTCTCCATTCATCCTGGGGTATTCGCTACCTGACAGAATTCTAGGAACCTGCCGGTTGAGTTCAGCTGCCTCCCTGCGCTTATGAGCTCAGCTGACAGAGGGTTGCTGTTTCCAACTCTTTCGAAACCGTTACTTTGTATGAAATGCTTTAAGTTCCGGGCGTTATGAGGCCCGATCTCGGTTTGTCCGTCCGTCTACAAATAACAATTCTTCGAGATCACTCTGGCAACCGAATACGGCCCGGAATATAGCAGAAAAACTTCGATATCACCAATAATCTTATCGTTCACGTCTTCACCATCTGTGCAATTATCATATACAAAATTCCCTTTTTATTGAAGTTAGCATCAAAGATAATTACTTTAACTTGCAAATTTAGCTGAATTATTGATTGATTATATCCCATAAATAAAGTTTTTCCTTTTTAGCCTTTATAAATGCAGTCGCCTTTAACTTTTTGCTCTTCGACCTCGCTCTATCGTTAGCAAAATAACAGCAAGGTATTGTGAAAGCTATCATGTGTATCTGTAATCCTTCGATTTATGATTCCTAATTTCTGTGATGACTAATACAATTTGGAAAAAAAAAATCTTTCTGGCAAGGTTTCGTGTTCTATAGGGCATTATATATCGGCACTTATCGCTACCCTTACAGATAGATACACAAAACAAAGAAGTTAAATACGTTGATGCAGATAACATTGCGATCTTCGATCAACACAGACAAAGCGATTATTACGCTCGCTGTACACTTCTGCTCAGAAAAGATATAATGCAACTACCTAAGGTAAAACGTTACATCGGAACTCATGCATCACAAAATGTTGAAACCCTTTTCGTTTATGTCACAAAATACATCTCAGAAAGCATATCACAATATTTGTATCGCTGTCAGATTCATTGTGATTGCGAAGGACAAGAAATTGTGCTTGCTAATGGCGCTTCATTCTTCCGCGGGTGCGTATTAATTTATCTGGCTCAGGAAAACATTTAATATTTCAGGATTTTTATCAAATCAAGTCCAATTAACAGCGTGAAAGTCAAAAGTGACTATTAATATTTCACGTGGCAAAATATAAAGTTCGCAATAGCGAAATAAGCATTACAAATTCCGACTATGGAAAACATCCTAAGTAGCTTTAACTGTAGGTGCACTTTGGTAACTGGAATTTTAATTTTCCGTTTATCTAATCTTTCCAGCAAAACAGGCGGTTTAGACTAGCGGAACTGGCATCGGCGTTTTTCAAGCATGATTAAATTCGGTAAGGCGTCTAACCTAATAGAATGTAGTACTGTACATTATTTTTTTTTTTTTTTTTTTTTTTTTTTTATGATTCTTAATCGGTCAATTCATAGTCAGCCATTTCGTCATCGTATTTGGCATGCTACACAACTTGTTGAACAATGCCTACAAGACGAATTTGAGACGTCCATGGATCTTCCTCTGGAAATAATTCTGCGTCGCGAATATTCGTCTTTACTGCTTTGAACAACAGGATTTCGAAGGACGTAGAAGCTTGAGCCTACAAGGTCACAGACCGTCAGCGGTTTGTGCCCGACAGCTAATGACATTCCTGGACAGGTATAGTGTCCGTCGACCGACCGTACTTACTAACGGGTCCAGCTGACAATTGCGTCTTTTCTGACCGCAAGGAATGAACAAATTGTGTAGTGTTCCACACAAAGTTACGGACAGAAAAGCTCCACGCGATATTGATAGTCTGTGAATTCTGAGACTGATTTCACATTTCTCCTAGGATTGGAAAACTTGCCGACTCTTGTCTGACTTTCAAGAACGACATGTACTGTACATCTTTCCTCTCCTGCCCTACAAATGTCTTATGCTTTACCGACAGTTTGCACTTAACTGTGGATCCAAGACAACTGAAATTGTTGTGTTTCTTGATTTCAGATATTTTTGCGTACAAACTGACAATTTCACTGACTAAGAGTTGAGTAGTGACTTTACAACCGACTCACTTGCAGTCTGTAATACCGCATTCGGAGGATTTTGTGGAGGACTAAAATTATTACGTCCGGCTTCCACAAGTTCATCCAGTGACAATTTTAACTCGGTTTGTGCCGTCTTAACGAGCTCGACCGAACTTGCTACGGCAGTCACCTCTGAGCTAAGTTTTCGGATGTTTTGTTCGCTTTGGTCTTTGACCTCTTGAACAAATTCCGAAATTTGTCCTAGGTTTTGGCCGTTCTCGTTTCGCATTTGTTCAATGGACAGGTCGGTGGCGTCAAGTCTTTTGGATAATTGTTTGTTGGCCGTTTGCAAAGAAGCACAGGTAGTTTTTACTTCTTCTGTGTCCCTTTCCAGTTTAGAAACAACTTTAGTTACCTCAGACTTGAATTCGGACATTTCTTTTATGACCTCAGAACGGAAGGTGGATAATTTTTCGTCCAAGTTTGTTAATATCGCAGCTTGCGAATCAAATCATGTATCAAAACTCTGCTTAAGCAAATCCGAATTTCTCTTATTTTCCTCCTTTTGTGAATCAAAACGCTTGTTTAATTCCTCCTTTTGTGAATCAAAACGCTTGTTTAATTCCTCCTTTTGTGAATTAATTTGCAGGCTTAATTCCTGTCTATGTGAATCAAATTGCTGCCTTTGTGAATCAAATTGCTGCCCTATTGCAGTCATCAACATGTTAAGCATTTGCTGTTGGGTCTGTTCTGAATGTGTGAGCGTATTCTGTGTCATTTCACCGACAGGAGACGGAAAATTTTCCATATCTTCCTGTGGCGACAAAGTAGACTGCGAACTATATGAGTGGGTCGGAACTTCAGAACTTACGTTCCCCTCCCCAGCAGCCAATATTTCGCTTTGTTCCGTTAACTGAACCTGATCGTTCATGATTTCGGGAGATTTTTGCCTATCAGACTGATCTTCCATATCGAAATCTTTTATCGTACGAGATCGTAGCTTCATAACGACACATAAAGAATGAATTTACACCGCAATTGAGCAATGACGAAATCTAGATTCACTAACAACAAAAATACTGCGAATTTCAAAACACACAAATACATATACCCCTCCAAAATACAGCAAGACAAAAGCAACGAAGAATCATGCAACACAACACCATGAAAGCAGACTTACTTTCAAACACATGGGCAAGACATGCGTGTCTTTAATTTTCTTAGCAGCTACCATGCATTAAGAAATCAACACTGACGTTACTCATTTAAAAATTTTAAACTGATCACAAAATTGTTACAATACAAAGTGTATTGCATCTCAATTGAAATACACAAATGAACTTACTTTTAATGCGTTCAAACAAAATAAATTTAATGCATTGAAACAAAAATGAACTTAATGCATTAAAATATAAGTGAAACATCAAAAATAAAATCTTGTATGAATATCTATTGACTATAAGAATGATAAAACTGCCAAAAGCCATGTGCAACATTCCATGAAACTTTCTGAATTTGGGCTCCAAATTGTATTAATTTGAATTAGTGCCACCAAGTTCGCAGACATTTAGTAGTAATGTCTAATCTGGCACCACGTTGGGCGACATTATGTGGTAGGTGCCTTGGTGGGCAAACCACGTTACAATTATATTTCATACCTTTATGATTAATAATTGTGGATTTTTAATTTTTATGAAGGAGTGAAAATTATTTAATTTTGCAAGAATCTCGACGTTAGTTGGAATTTAGGAAAAATTGTCACAATATGACATTTATTTTCTTATCACTGGCGATTACAAGTCTGAGCGAATTTATCGTTAACATTAACACAAATTGGCAAAATCATAAAAGCAACGCTCAGAGTTACAATTAGCCGTCATGAGCAAGCAAACAACTGTATATTTACTTTTAAATATATCTCAGAATCAAAATGCAAGAAATAATGACAGTTGGAACAATAAAATACAAGTTATGACGACCTCAGACAAAGGTATCATAATACTGTGACTTTACAGTTAAAAAGGAAAATCATGGGCGCCAGAATGAACAATATATCATTCGAAAATAACTAGTTCTGGCAAATTATGCCGCTAGCTCAGGGGTTTTTACAATTACAAAGTGAGAACATGGACCTATCCTCTCAAAGTCGCTTACGGGTTCTGTTTCACGGAATGCACAATCAGATGGCTTGGTCGTAATAAGTTACCATTGTAGTCCTGCGTCTGATGTCTGCGGTGACTGTAGCGGACCCACGATATGTGAGATCATCTCACAAGTCGGCTATAGGCATCTCTGGTCTGACAATGCGCATCATCGCATTACCGGCTGTGTTGCTGCGATAAGCTTGCTCCAGCAAGGCAAGCTGCCAGCCAGAAATCGTACAGCGGCAGTTGGCGAGAGAAGCCAACTTTCCAAGTCCACCTCAGACTAGACTCGCATAGCTTGGACTCGAAGATCGAAGTTATAATGTCCAGCTCCTCGCTCTTCGGTCCACGAGGAAACTTCTCGCTCCGCCCATTTGTAGTCTCGAAGCTCACATATAACAAAAATTCCCAGGATTTTAAGTTATACGCTCATTTGGATTGGATCTTCAGGTCGGCACCTAATGTCACGTGATATCCCAGATGTGTGATTTGGCTAGAGTATCTAACAGAGGTCGGACTTATTCGGCTAAGTTCGCCGGGGTGAGAGAACATTCGGGTGTCGGGTGGCAGGCTTTTCCCGCCGGGCGAGTGACGTTGTTGACCGCCCATCCCCAGGGAGCAGAGTGTGTGGTCTGGCAAATCCCAAATCCGCGACTTCTTGTCGCCAAGGCTCGGGAACACCAAGATTAGCTTCAAGCCTACATAGCTCAATAATTCTTGAATATTCGCTTTACCAAGATACACTGTATGTTCATCATTTCATTAGAGTCCTCACTTGGAATCTTGCGTACTTTATAAAATTACAACAAAAATCTATTTAGGTGGTCGCCCAAGATTTATGTAAATTACTCTTATATTATTACATATATAATAAAATGCACCTTGTAACGTGGCGACAGCGCGGCTCCTTACAGGAATGAATGAAATTTCAGCCTATGTATTATGCTCAGTAAGGAATAGTATTATTAACTAGGCACATAAAATTTTAGTAAACTAAACTTTTAAATACAATAAAATCAAATAAAAAGCACAGGCCAAATTGCTATTGTTGCAGTAGTCTTTGTTGTCAGAAGTAAACAGTATTTGCCTTTAAATAATAACAGGAAATCATAGTATCTCTTCACACAATTGTCTTGCACTTACCTCTGTTATTGAAGTATAACATTTATACCTAAATATCGTTTTCAAGTGCTGTATTGCCCGAAACTTACTCATAATGTGACTAGTACCGCATGATCAGGTTAACGTTATTGCAGCATTTCTGCGGATCATCCACAGGCGGACAGAAATCAGATATGAGTTTCAAATGGATAAATTACAGTTTGGTTTCCAGGAGGGCATCAGTATAAATGCAATTCTCTTCTTTCCGACTATATTAGCAAAAAGATGCAGGGATATGAATGCCGCTATACGCTTCTTTTATAGACTATGTAAAGACATTGTCCTATGTTAATTATATAAAAAAAAGATTGAAATTCTTACATAAACAGATGCTTACCGACGAGTATTACATACTCTCATCAAGCTGCAGTGAATTTGCTTCAGAAATTATAATAGATCAAGGATATTGAAAGTTGTTTCGATTAAAGATGTTTTGGACAGCGCTGTGAATTGTAGCGTTTTCTACTTTGTCTTTATACTATGGCTAGCTTTACAGAAGTATTGGAAGAAGAAAATAATTGAATAAAACAAACGAACATGCTTTCATCATCTGATAAGCTGGTGACACTGGGATCCGTTAGGAAACCAAAGAACTCATGCTGGTAGACATGCACAAGTGGTTCATCCGAACATCAGGTTGTGTTCTCCGTTCCGCTGCTTAAAGAACAGCCTGCCACGAAATGACTTATTAAAATGAAACGCAAAGGTATAAAGAAATAATTTAGACCAAAAGGATAAAAAAATAAAATGTACCATCACAAGAAAAAGACAAGCATTAAAAATAACGCAGCTAGATTAGATTTTTTTTATTTAAGAAATGTTATCGTTATCACTGCGGTTACCCCCTTTTAGGGTCTCGTCGAAATTGACATCAAGGTCATTAGAGGTGGGAAAAAGATTGATACAAGGAACCAGATGGAATCTGGTCTAAGCATTTTGAAAAGAACCATCCAAGCATTCGCTTGTAGTGATGTAGGGAAACCATTGTAATTCGAAATCTAGTTCAGTGGAGGAATATGAATCCGCATCCTCCCAAATGTTACAGGTGCGGCGTCCAGGTATTCAGAACGATTTCTGGTCTCCATTAAAAATAAACGATCCGTTGAAATTTACGAAATATTTTTATTTCTCTTATGACTTTACGCCTCGTCGACGCCGAGGTCATTAGAGACGGGATGGGATCGAGGACAAGGAACAGGAAGGAATTCGACCTTGGCCTTTTGAAGGAATCATCCTGGCATTCGCCCGGATTGATTTGGGGAAGAAATTCACAAACTAAACGTGGCATTATTATGATATTTCCTCTATAGGTGACAAATATATATATTAGGAACAAAGGTGCATAAATGGTGCCCAATGAGTATTTTTTTTTCTTCTTTCATATATTTTGTTATTTGTAATGAGGTTTTGACAATGTAGGCGAACGTCTAACTACTGCAAATGACATATCCATTGCATTTGTCTCAGAACTGAGACTCGTTTCGTTGGTGACAACACTGCAGAGGAAACGCCTAACATGAAACACAATTGCACAAGGAATTGGCTAATTCACCGACATACTTAGGGGTAAAGTATGCAACAAACTGAAGTGGTATTCAAACTCCATCGTGGGGAAGACAAATGCCCCACTATTTTTTTGATATGTTTATACTAAATCAGTGAAAATCCAAAGCAGGTAGTTTTTAAAACTAATGAAACTGTGTGTAGGATACTGCGACGTAATAATTTTTGGAAGTATGGAAACATTTTATAGGTCTGAGCTGTTTTTTTAACTAGTGCTGAAGATTAACTTTTTCAGTCTGCTCATCACAAACTAAACACTATTTTATTTGCTTCACAAATGCTCGGTTTTCAATATCTGAAACAAAATAAATAGTTCTCATAAACACTTAATTGTGATGTAAATACATATTACGGAAACAAGATGAGGTAATAGGTCTTTGAATATTTCTTTTTCCATTTCAAGAGCCGAATAGGTACAGGGCAAATCATTCGCTGTCACACACAAAATACTGCGAAGTTAATAGTTCTGAAGTGGGAACGGAAACACAGAACGTTTTCCTTCTATATTTAATCCACAGTGACCGCAAGCCTTTAGATTCCGGGAAGGACGAAGTCAAGAAACCAACATAGCGGAATGCGGCGCAGTGGAAGGTTTACTAAGCGGAAGTACAGTTCGGTTCGACGACAAATCTGCCGGCCTTTGTGACTGGCATAAACTCAAAACAACTTTGACTAGAGGAGCTAATGCTTAATTAGTCGCATCAATGCCTTGCTGACACTTTAACATTTTTGCGGATAATTATAGGAAAGTTTTAGAGATATTTGCAGTATTCAAAGCAGTACTCTGAGAAACAGACTAAATAACATTTATCTCTCTGCTAAAAATACATTTTACGAACACACAGGCGCTAACAGTCAGTTGTGTAACTTATCTGTCATTCATTTCATTGGTGTTTCTATCCAATATACCAGGGTTTGTCAAAGTGGGGTACGCCAACCCCTAGGGGTTCCCGAGTTGATCGTAGGGGGTTCGTGACAAGATTTACATAATGGCGACTGACTAGATGTTTGGAGCTTCTATCACGCACTGAGACTGAACAAGAGCAAAATTCTCCTAAAATTGACTCAGCCTCCTGAAAGAAACAAGCCTATCAATCACATTAATTAATAATATTGTGCTCTTTGTCACTGTATTAGTTTTGTAAAATAAAAATCCTTATTTTAAAAATAAAAATGAAAACCCAATTTTTAGAGGGGTTCGCCATCACCTGCGAAATTTAATAGGGGGTACGCGGAGCTAGAAGGTTGAGAAACCCTGCAATGTACTGAACGCCAAGTGTAAAAGTAAAACTGTCTTGTTATTAACTTGTAAAATATAAATGGCTATGGAGTTCTCATCTAAAATCCGTACCATATTTTGGGTCTTTACTTTCACTGGTACTGTATCAGAAATCGAAACTGTATGACTTTTCACAATATATTTTCCATGCACTATTTGACATTAATTTCTGCTTCGTTCCTCATATTTACTCCACAGAAAGAAAAAAATGATTGCACTGTTATTATCGTCGTAGTCACCCCCTCCCCCCTTTTTCACTTTATCCAGAAGTGACAGTGTGCAGTATGTTAACATCAGATTTTCCAGAGCTATCGTAAGGTATGAATGACAAATGCTGCTCAAGGTACATGAATTTCTAGTAATCAAAGTGGCCTGTTATTTCGGATTTAACTGCGCAATTAAGGATTTCAGATTTAATTTATTCCTGCGCTATTAGTTACTTAGTAATTTTATAGCAATGTGACGCATTTACGTGTATGAACTTTAGATGCTTTACATAAAAAAATATTATTTTACTGATTGCTGTTTACTAGTCCCTTCTTCCCTTTTTGTGTGGGATAAACCTTCTTCAAGATTGTCATTCATATATTAGTCTCACGACTATCACACCCGTTTTATATCTATCAGCATTTCCAACTCTATCCAATGTTGGTATTTTTAAGTGCTAAGGCCTAGTTTATAAAATTCGCGTCCATTTAATACTGCTGTATGTATTTTACCAACTTTCTTGGCAGGTGTGATGGCATAATTTCCTTTTTTTTAATGGGAAGGAATTCGGTATCTGGTCTAGCTTATGTAGAGTTTGGTGAGAGGCGTTGCCATAGACGATGCTGCCATATTCGAGGTGTGGTCTTATTAGTGATCTGTAGAGTTGTAGACAGGTGGCCGGGTCTGCTCCCCACCATGTATGTGTGACTGAGCGCAGTATGTTGAGAGCACCGCCGGTTCTAGATGTTATTTGTTCTACCTGGGGTTTCCAGGAGAGCCTGCTGTCTAACATTACTCCGAGAAATTTGACTGTTGCGCGGACGGGGAAGGTGCGTTGTCCCAGTTGAATTTGTTCTTGCTGATGAGGATTTTTCCTACGAGTGAATAGTACTGCCGTTGATTTTTGAGGGGCTAGATGTAGGCCATGTTGGTGTAACCATGTTATGAGTTTTTCCACCGCTTCCGAGATCCATCTGCGAATCAACTCGAACCATGTGGCGTATATATAGATGCATAAGTCATCAGCGAATTGTAGGGTCTTGATGTGGGGTCCTAAGATGTTCTCCAGATCGCAGGTGTATATGATGTATAGTAGTGGGATAAGTATTGAGCCTTGAGAAATACCTCGGTTAACGAGATATGGGCCTACTAGTGCGTTGTTCTTTTCTCGGAGGTATATTGTGCGTTGATAGAAAGCTAAGTAAATACCGTTAAGAACGAAAGTCGGGATGCCCTTTGCTTGAAGTTTTCTTACGAGGAGAGAAAGCTGGATGTTATCGTATGCGCTTGAGATGTCTAGGAATAAACCCATTAAAAATCCTTGGTTCTTGAATGTTCGTTAAATGTCTGAGGTAAGGATGGTTAGGTTGCTATGGTGCTGCGTCCTTTCCGGAATCCGAATTGAGATGTGGGGAGTTGATTGGAATGTTCTAACCACCATTCTATACGGTTTTTCCAACGTCGTTCGGCGGTTTTGAAGATGCATGATAACAGGGTGATTGGACGGTATGATGTTGGAAGTTTTGGGTCTTTTCCAGGTTTTAAAATTGGAACTGTTATTTGTGTTGACCATGCTTCCGGTAGTTTATTTGATGACCATAGTTTTTGGATGAGTTGTATCAAATGTATTTTTGCTTTTGGGGGATTTGTCGAATCATAGCGTAATGTATATGATCGTATCCGGGAGCGGAATCGCTGGATGCAGTGAGAGCTTTATCTAGTTCCGCTAGAGAGAAGGGTCTTTCAAATCCTTTGTATGTGTTGACTTGTTCTTCTGAATTGATGATTGTCTCGAAGGGAGGGAGGGAGACAATTGGTGGCGCTAATATCGCGGCGATTTCTTCGGCTCTGAATGTGATTGTTGCAGTGGGAGATGGTTTTTTCTTCATTCTTCGTATCCTTGTCCATATTTCGTTCGGTGGCGTGTCCTTCGAGATCCTGTTGCAATAGGTTTTCCAGCTGTTTAGTTTCTGTTGTTTGAGCGTTTACTCTTTTATATTCGTTGTAGGTCTCCCAGGTGGGTTGTTGTTTGTACTTTTTAACTGCTAATTTTCTTTTAGCTGTCATTTTTTAACATTCTGGGGTCCACCACGGGCAGGAGATTGAAGCCTTCCTAGTATACATGCGACGTTTCGGGATAGTTATAGTTGCGGCATAGTTAATTAAGGAAATGAAGGAGTCATAATTTTCAATTGGTGAAGCGTTTTGTGTGCAGGTGTGGAGTTGAGCGTCTATGATTTGGGCATAACGGCACCAGTTAGCTTTGCTAATGTTCCATTTGCTGGTTGGGTAGATTAGTTTTGGTCCTCTTGCAGTAAGATGTGAGATGGTCTGATCCGAGAATATATGGGATGGTGCTCCATTGAAAGTCTGTGGATATGTGGGGTGATACCAACGTCAAGTCCACCGCTGATGGTCGGAGGCCTGGTCTTAAAATTTAGGTGCGCGTGCCGTCATTTAGGAGGATCAAGTTGTATTCGTCTAGTAGTTCTTTAATTTCTTTTCCCGATTGGCCTTCGTATTCGCATCCCCACATGGTGCTGTGGGCATTGAAGTCTCCACAGAGCATGTATGGAGGTTCAAGCTGTTTGAAAAGATTATGCTTCTTGGTGGTCGGTATAGTGAGATTATTGTGAGTTTATACTCTGGGAGCGCCACCTGCACTGCAACGGCTTCTAGGTACGGGACGTTGGTTAGTTCTAGGTCTAGCGCTCTGAAGTCTAGGGTGGTTTTGATTAGGAGGGTCACTCCGCCATAGCCGTCTGTTCGATCTTTTTGTATGACCGAATAGCCCCAAAAGTAGGCCGGTTTGCTGAGCCAGGTTTCACTGAATGCGGCTATAGATATTTGCTGGGTGGCTAGTTCTTTTTGTAGGGTTTCTTTATTTGACGAATCAGATCGGATGTTCCACTGAAGAATTTTAAATACCTCCATTTACTGAGAAGAGATTTGTTATTAATTGGCGGATGGTCCCAGTTGAGAGTGTTTGGCCAGGCGAGTTGAGTGCTTCTGTTATAATGTGTACTATTAGCTGGAGGAGCTGGTCGATTAAGGTCTCGTGGCGTGGGATGGGAGATACGTTGTGATACTGAGGTGGATAGGGATTCTGGATCGGTGAAAGAATCTGTCTTTGAGTTAGAATATTTGATATCTGTTGGTGAGGGGGGGGGGGAGGCGGTATATGTTGTATCGCCGACGTGGGAGTGGTCGATATTCTGTCGGCCGCAGGTTGCTTAGGTTGGGGAGGTGGGGGTAACTTTGGGAGGCGGGTGGGATGTGGGGTGGGGTTTTTGGATAGGCATGGGGGAGCCTGACTACGTTGATCAGCTGCTTGCATCGAAAGATTTCTATTTTGAGGTGGGCTGGGCATTACAGGGTTGTACATCACTATCTCTCCTACCCTGCCGGTAATTCCTAATAATAATTCCCCCCCCCACTTTCCCCACATCCCCAGAACTCGAATCAGCCCTGTGTCAGGCGCTGTAATCACGGCGATACAACCAATTGAATCAGCGAGGCGGACTCCGAGTATGACTGTGCTACAAAATTTAATAATGTCCCCGCTCAAGTAAGATGGGATTGTATGGGGCCCGCGCAGCGTCAAATACAGCAGTTGGAGGGAACCAAAAGGAGGTCAGCAAGACTTTTCTGGGAACGGATAAAATGAGCTGATTTGGGAGTTATTGAAAAACAGGAGGAGGGCACATATTACTGTTATAATGTGACGTTGTTCAACATGTGGAGCGAATAAAATATCAGGGATATCACGTGACATCAAGATCCAATCCCGGTGAGCACATAACTTAAAATCCTGGGAATTTTCTGTTAAATGTGATCTTCGAGATTGCAAGGGCGGAGCCAAAGTTCACCTCGGGGATGTAAGAGCGAAGAGCTTTATTCTGTTGCGGACTCCGAAAGTTGGATTTTCTCGCCAACTGCTGCAGTCCGACTCCTGGTGTCGAGATTCTGCCTCGGGACGCTGTGCGAGGCTAAGATTCTATGCTGCTGTGGGACGACGTTCCCCACATAGATTCTGGTGTGGGCCGCGGTGCCTAGCTTGCTTATGCATGGCAGCGGACTTGTGAGACAAGTCTCATATACCGTGGGTCACCTCCGAACATCGCAGGCTTCAGATGCTGAACTACAAACGGTAAAGTGTTACGACCGAGCCATCTGATTGTGCATTCCGTGAGACTAAACCCCCAAGCGTCTTTGAGAGGATAGCTCCATGTTCTAACTTTGTAACTGAAAACCCCCTGAGCCAGCGACATAATTTGCCAGAAGTTATTTTCGAATGACATATTGTTCATTCGTGGCGCCCTAATTTATTGAAATGTAAAGTCACAGTATTATGATAGCTATGTCTGAGATCATCATAACTTATATTGTTTCCAAGTATTATTCTTTCTTGCGCATATTAATTCTGAGAAGGATTTAAAAGTAAATTACAATTGTTTGCTTGCTCATGTTGGCTAATTGTACCTCTGAGTGTTGCTCTGATGATTTTGCCTACTTGTGTTAATATTAACGGTAAATTCGCTCAGACTTGTAATCGCCAATGATGCTGAATAAATGTCATATTGAAATGAATAATTTTCGTGTTTTCTGCCGGATCATATTGTGCAGTTTTCTTATATTCCAAATAACATCGAGATTCTTGCAAAATCCATAATTTTACTCCTTCATAAAATCAAAATTAAAATGATAATGATTAATGATAACAATAAATTTATGAATGATAACCATAACTAATTTTCCAACAAGGAACCCCCCCCCCCAATTTACACCGTTGACGTCTGGATGGATTTCATATAAAGAAACAGAAGTAATATGGTGAAGACGATGTCTATCAATAAGTCTTGATCTCAGACATATGCGAATTAGAAAGTTTACGTTTGCAAAAAAGAGAATCGAAGCTTGGAATATGTTATTAGGCGGAAGTTAAACAATTTACGTTAAACAATGAAATAATTTAATGTAATAATGCGCGATATGCAAAAATATGAGGGGGCAATAGACATTAACTAGGTTTTTTTTTTTCTGCTGTCGTCAGTCTTTCCACTGGTTTGATGCAATCCTCCATCCCCTCTTATCTTGTGCTAACCTCTTCATATCTACATATCCCCTACAACCCACATCCTCAATTATCTGCTCCATATATTCTAATCTCCGTCTTCCTCTACAGTTCTTACCTTCGACTGTTCCCTCCACCAGCAAATTAACCAATCCAGCATGTCTCAAAATATGACCTACCAGCCTGTCTCTTCTTTCTGTAAGCTTCGTCCACAAACTTCTTTCCTCATTCATCATTTCCAAAACTCGTTCATTGGGTACTTTGTCTGTCCACTTAATTTTCAACATTCTTCTGGAGCACATTTAAAATGCTTCAATTTTCTTTCTGGTATTCCTTAAGTCCATGTTTCGCTACCATAAAGTGCTTTATAATTTCCTAAGCTCGATA
This sequence comes from Vandiemenella viatica, assembly GCA_031002005.1. Lineage (NCBI taxonomy): Eukaryota > Metazoa > Arthropoda > Insecta > Orthoptera > Morabidae > Vandiemenella > Vandiemenella viatica. The sequence goes on from JARYHS010011612.1 coordinate 17,071, forward strand.
GCTATTGGCTGGAGAACGGTGTTACGTGTTAACCTTCACTCGCAAAACAGCGACCAGAGATACCGTTAGTAGAAATTCGTGGTTATGTCCTCAATTTAATAGCTAAGCAACTGCTACCAAATTAATTGCCATAATACATTAGTTAAGTTAGCTTTTCGTAGCTTTTCTTTCTTAAAAAGATATTGTTAAACTTTGCGGCTGATAAAACGTGGACGTGCTTTTAAATAACATGTTGCTAATGAAATCAACTTGAAAAAAAACTTAAAAAAATTAAATTACTCATGGTCTCTGCTGTAACCACGAATTCCGGCTTAGAATAAATTTCAATTTAATTAAAACTTTCACTAATGCTGTTGTTGACCAAAGTTTATGCATTTTGGTTTATTTGCTTTTCAGGTATTTTACTGACCACTTTCGTTAATGGCTTCTGTTCATGTTCGGTGTACGTGAGTTATTAAGTTATTCTAGGTTGACATCAGACCAAATGCAGTATATTACCGAATCAACTATTCTGGCAATCCAATCCTTCCGAGCTGCTCAACTGTTTAATAATATTAGACGACCCGTGAGAAATTTCTCGAATAAAATGCGATGAATAGTGAGGTTGAATGCTTGTAATATAATGAAAAATAGAACCGTACTTTTGTATTTTTTTTTTATTTTTTATTTTTTTTAGCGTAATAGGTACACATCAAAATACTTACAACATATTACGAAACAGTTAGAAAAATGTAAAACACTCTTTATTTACGACAAACTGTCACTCACCTTAACAGAATACAACCAACCTGAACAAAATGCACGCAACATCTCTGTGATATTTGTTGCTGTGCGTATAAAATGTTTACATTGGAATTGTATGGCAAAACTAAAGTGTTTCCGCAACAGAAAACAAAATATTCGAAAAGCTATCATTGACATCTCTGTGATATCTGCTACTGCAACCTAGGGACTTGGCTCTGAACTGTATCATACGCTCTACCCCTTTAAGCACCAAATTCCGAAAAATTCTTTCTTAATTTATGATTTTACCTAACTGGAGACCTTAATCTTTAATACGATATGATGTTTATCGATGTCGGCTAGATATTGAAGAAGATAAATGGCTTAAAAAAAAAAAAAAAAAAAAAAAAAAAAAAAACTATAAATAATACTGATACTTTTGTCCTTTAAGGGTCGAATTCCAAAAAATTTCCATTTATAAAATATGGTGTGACCAAAGCAGCCACCTTAATCTTTAAAGTGATACCTCATTTACCGATTTCGGTTAGTTATGAAGTGAGCTAAAAAATAAGTTTTAGAAGTGATGATATTTTTGCCCCTTCAGGGTTGAATTTGGAGAAAGTTTTTTTAAAAAAATATGATGTGACCAAAGCGGATAATTTAATGTTTAAAAACGATACCTCATTTATTAATTTTGGTTAGGTATTAAGGGAAACAAATAGCTCGCGACCGAAAAATGCGCTGTAGAAATAATAATACTTTTGCCCTCTGAGGGTAGAATTTTGAAAAATTTATTTCTTAAAATGTGGTTTAACGGAACCGAAGACCTTACGAAGACTACAATCTTTAAAATGATACCTCGTTTATTAATTTTGTTTAATTATCAAGGGAGATAAATGACTCGAGACACAATAAACGCATTTTAGAAATACTGATATTAATGCCCTTTAAGTGTCGATTTCCGAAAAATTCCTTTCTTAAAATATAATTTGACCATGGCGGAGACCTTAATCTTTAATATGATACCTCATTTATCTATATAGGTTAGATATCAAGGGAGATAAATGGCTCGTAACACAAAAATCCGTTTTAGAAAGATTTATACTTTTTCCCTTTAAGGGTTGAATACCAAAAACATTGTTTTTTAAAATATTATGTCACAAAGCTGAGACATTACTCCTCATAAATCTACTTGATTTATGGATTGTGGTTAGATATCCAGGGAGATAAATTGCTCGAGTCACAAAAAACGCATTTTAGAAAAATTGACATTTTTGCTCTTTAAGGGTTGAATTACGAAAAATTCCTTTCTTAAAATATAATGTTACCACGGCGGAGACCTTAGTCTTTAATATGATATCTCATTTATCTATATCGGTTAGATATCAAGGGAGATAAATAGCTCATGACACAAAAATCAGGTGTAGAAAAATTTATACTTTTTCTCTTTAAGTGTTGAATAGCAAAAACATTGTCTCTTAAAATATGATGTCACAAAGCTGAGACATTACTCCTCATAATCCTACTTCATTTATCGATTTTGGTTAGAAATCCAGGGAGATAAATGGCTCGAGACACAAAAAAACGCATTTTAGAAAAATTGACATTTGTACCATTTAAGGGTCTAATTCCGATAACGTCCTTTCTTAAAATATGATTTGACCAAAGTGGAGACCATAAGCTTTAAAATGACATCTCATTCATTGATTTCGGTTAAGTATGAAGGAAGATACAGGCTTGTGACAAAAAATTACCTAATAGAAATAATATATATGATATAATGTGTGTTAAGTTCTCTGGCCGTTACATATGTTATGACAAATGATTACATTATGAGTGTTTGCCAAGTCTCAATAATAATTTTTAAAAAAATGACGTGATGCTTTTGAAGCATACTAGAATTTTTTAAATTTTGCAGAGTGAACTTTAAGGGTCAAATACTAGTCAAGTTTGTATTTAAGCAAGTACGATTGCGCTGTCTTCCCTGTTCGTGTTTAATACCTACCTCTGTTAATGCTTCTTAGTTTTTCAAGCTCAGGAAATTTTATTCACCCTGAAACACAGGTCAAGTTTATATTTGGTCAAGTCAACCTGTCATAATATTTCAACCTAAAAACTGGAACTAATCTAGACCCGTGACGATACGCAAAAAATCGGTCACGGGCTTACAGTAGTAAATAGTAAGTAGAAAACTATCAAGATCCTACAGTTGTCCGGTTATTTCTGATCATTAGCAGGCAACCTATAGTGTTCATGACGTTATGACACAAGCAAACATATTAATGTAAATTGGGGATACTGAATTTAGAGAAAACTATGAAATTTTGTCCTGAAAAACTCTCTCTGTGCAATCTTATAATGTAAACCATCTGTCGTTTTCTATGAGTTGTTGGAAACTATGTGTAAACAAAAAATAATCGACAATTTAAACGTTTAAAAGGCACCAGACTTAAACGAGTCTTATTAATAGTGATATATTATCGGGGTTATTGATGAATGGCTTTCTTATAAATTCTTACTAACATTCTGTGCACTGAAAAATATGGTGTAAGTCTGTGCAGCTACTATATATATTTTCGACCGAATATGCAACATGAAAATTATCAAATCTCAAATGAGCACACAGGTGAAGAAAGGTTTCTTTAGAAGTTGCCGTGTTGTGTTATCATGAATCATTCAAATTTTTAAATTAGAATAAAGCAGATTTACAAAAGCTATTACTGTGCAAGTAGTAGCAATAAAATATTTTTTTGTTTGTGTTTTACAAATTAATTTTATTTTTATACAAATTCTTCGCGGGTTAGCCGCCGGATTACATTTTCTAATGTAATCCGGCGGCAAACCCGCGAAGAATTTGTATCAAAGATACGCCGGGAAAGACTTATCTTTCATACTAATTTTATTATGTTATTTATGTTCGCCAAAACAACGAAAAAAGAACCCATTGGTCAAAGAGAACTAAAGATATGTACTCATTTATTATAATTTCTGAGCAATAAGTTCGGAAGCTTAAATAAGTAATTCGCATCTACTGTAAAAACAAATATTACTGATGCTATCTAGTGTGACAACTTCTTGTTTGATAATTGTTTTGTTATTTCTGGTACGTATTTCTAAACAATAATAGTGTTTTGTCAATTTAGATAGTTTTCCCCCGATACCATGTACGAGATAGGTTCTGTACTCTTGGTACAGTTTTACTAAATATAACTAGCTGTACGATAACGTTACCACTGAGTAATTACTGATTATTTACCAGCACGTTTATCATTCTCATATGATTTTAGGACCAAGCTTTACATTATTAGCTTAAATTCTCAAAAACATCGCCTTTGGTTTGGTAAAGATAGTGATTCCGCTGTAACTTAATTTATTCTCGCGGACTAGTACTGGCGTAGACTTATAGTTTTCAAACAGTACTGAAATTGTAATATGGGACCTCTAGAATAGTACAGGGTGGAATGCAAACTAATGGATAGTAGCCTACGTACCATTCTGGTCCAAGGTGTATTACAACCTAATTACTGGTAGAAAGGCAGTTATATCATTACCTTGGCGCAACAGTTTGATAATGAATTCTTGTAGAACTCGACGAAACAAATCGAAAATAAAGAATAATTTTTTTTTGATATCTCGTTTAGTTTTCGAGGTATAGCATGTTAAAAATCAGTTATAGGTATAGTTTCTTGTGCTTTCGATGACGTTTCTTCTTGTCCAGGCCATATTTCAACCTAACAATAACCACTAGGAAGAAAATAAAAACACCTATTATGCGTTTTCACCTTGTAGATGTAGTGGTTTTGGTGAATTTTGTTTTCTGGTCTAGGCCAGAGCTCACCCTAACCTCCTCACTTTTGAGATACAATATATTGAGAACTAAGCGAGACATCAAAACAACTTATTATTTTTTTCGATTTGTCTCGTCAAGTTACCTACGAATTCATCATTAAATTTGGATATAACTAAATTTTTGTTCTGATCCAGGCTGCATTTCAAGCTAACCACGTCAACTTTGAGATACAATATCTCGAAAGCTAAGTGAGATATCAAAAAATTAATTATTCTTTACTTTCAATTTGTCTCGTCGAGTTACATAAGAATCCATCATCAAATTGCGGCGCCACGGTTATCGTAGAATCCCCGGTAGAAAATAGTTTTTCTATTGACCCTCTCCGTGATCCGCGCGGAGGAATGTAATGGTGGTTACAACGGAATCGGAATCTACAGTTAAACCGTAGACGTATTTCAGTTTTATTAAATGCCTTTCTACAAATATTTGAATTTGTTGTACAATGGGGGAAAAAGCAAATATGTATGGAAATATTGCACGGGAGACCCAGGAGAGCAAGTTCGGTCGCCTATGTGAGAGAATTTTAATTTTCTACACAACTCTGTTGTGGCTACTCTACCCAACGGCAAAATAAGGGAGCAGCACAGTTTTATGTGTAACCAGAACCACGGCGGCAAAGTACTACTAGCTCATCTTTTTTAAATATTCTCCTGCAGAATAACATGACAATAGTTCATTTTACTGGGAGTGCGAACCTCAATGTAAAATCTAACACATTTACCTGAAACAAATATTCCCGACACTAATATTAAGTTACTTCGTGATTCTGTATCTATCGATAAAAATTTACAATGTTTGCGGCAAAAGTGATTTTTTACTTTTCTTAGGACTATCCTAAGTGAATGGTTAAGAAAAGTACCCATACTTTTATGTTCTGTTTCTCCATAGTTCTTCTCATTATCAATAAAATTCTTTCTTTCGTAATATACGAGCGATAATTTCAAAGCTTTCCTTGCGTTTACGGTATAATTCTACAGGAGTTTACATCTAAAACAAGTTGAATACATTCACTAACATTAAAATGCCTAGGCAGCATACTAGAAAACTCAGAACGGTTTGTGATTAGTCCATTTCATATAAGTTGCACCTGAGATGGAATCAGCGAATGTGAACCAAATCACCTCCTATTTACTTGTAAGGAGAAATGGCGAAAGTGCACGCTGTTTATACAGGAACTTGTGGGACTAGGGTTACAGCTACCACTAAATGTGACCCATCTCTTGGTAAACGTCGCCGTCTATCAAGCAATAGTTAAATTCCTGGAAGAAAACAATATCAGGATATAATGCAAACTGACACCTAGTGGCAAAGCGTGTAAGCTGTATCTTTAAAGAAACAATCAATCATTACTTTGTAAAGTCGTGCTAAATTTTAAAGGCATTGTCAATGATGAAATACCTTGTACTTCCGTTTAATTTCATGTTGTCTTTAATTCACGTACCTATTGAATCAAACCATTGCTATTAGTTTAATGTATCTTGCTACTGATATACGTATATATACATACATACTGATGTTATCTTCATGTTTGCTGACTGTATGGAGAAAATCCGAATGCCAATAAATAAATAAATAATATATAATGGATACTACAGTACAAAATAAAAAAACAGCTCTCAAGTAGCTGTCTAGTAGAAAGCAAGATCTTTTTCCTCTTACTGACCTCTGTTTTAGAAGAACAGTGCATTGTGGCCGAACCGTGGTGAATTCATTATACATCAAAGTTGGCAGTGGTCGGCTTCCGTAAAATCGACTAAACTCCTTTTCTTTTAATCAAAAACGGGGTACGTTCGGTATCTTGTCTGATTTTTTTTTAGAGTTGTTGACATGATCCTCGAAATGATTATGTTCTTCTAGTTCTTGAGGCCAAATGACGAAAGTGTTATCAATGTAACCAACAGAGCAAAGGTTTTATCGCTGCATTATTCACAGCTTCCTGATCAATAAAGATGTATTCTACGATGGAGGAGAGGAGTATTCCACGTCATCTACACGCATATTTCTTTCTTGTAATTCAAGCATCACACATTCTTTACCCTGTCCATTTAACACAGACGCTTTCGCAGTTATTTTGAGGCCAGGTACAGAGTGGTGGCAGCCATTTACTCATCCTCGCATTGGCCTACAGGGAACGTGTCACGCCACCGTTGACCTGAACATGGCTGAGCTGCAGCATGTTGCAGACCATTTAGACGCACTGCAATGCCGTCGACTTGTAGCCTCGCTGCACTTCCCATCGCAGGATATGCCACCAGACTCTCAGCTCGAGCTCGAAGGTACATCACCGTGCATATTATTTATAGACTGGATAAAATAATTGCAGATATACTCATAACAGATTGTTCAGTTTAGCTACATACCAGAATAATGTATTGGGTACGGTTAGCCACAAGCAATACTCGCAACCGTTTCGGGGTAAAAATTACGCCGCTCGTGCTCAGCAGCAATTTCATCGTACCATGCATTTTTTTTTGTGTCTCGTTAGAAGGCTTTAGTATCATGCAGATGACCGAATCATATATATCATTTATCCAAAGACTTGGTATAGTTTGTATCTAAGCGGGGAATATGTAATATCTGACCAACAGAGACTCAGCTTCGATACTTCAGTAGTCTTGAGGTCAGATGGTGTTTTACAGGTGCAACTTTCAGGCAGTTAATACAAACTTCGATCTGCAACTTTCCAGTGACTGAGCCTGGCCAAACCTTTATCGGTTTGGTTTGATTCTGCCGTAATGTATATACTTTTGACCGCAGATCCTCAAACTACACAATCAAGAACCCATTCTACTTATTCATCATAAAACAGATAACTTTCTTGTAAAAGTGTGGTATCCTGTACCGATTGTCGGTTTTAGAGCCAGATATATCAAATACCTCCTTGTGTTTCATTACTTTGTATTCAACCAATTAGACAAAATTCCCTAAAGTTTAGGGATTCTAAACTAAGAAACTGCGAATTCGACTTGGATGCTACACTTCCGCTGTTTAGATAGGTCAAAAATGCTCATTGTTAAAAAGTTCTTAAGTGAAGATGAATCGGAGGTAGTAAACATTGATTTAGTTAATACACTAGACATATTTTGTTCTAGTAACAGGTGTCAACAACGTTCCGTATCGCACATTGCGTTCACATCTAAATAATTCTGGCATTGTCTTCATACCTATAGCGTCTCACTCAGTCATCATAGAATTGAACACTAAGAGTCCATCTAAACTCGATGGTAACTGATAAATTAAATTTTTATTCCAATCACTCCCAGAATCATCTTGTGACAACTAACACGTTCACTGTCCCTACTCCTGCCACAGGAAGACCCCACTCCTTCAGTCCATTTCTCAAAATATTTCTCAGATACACATGGACCTCACTGTACCGTTACAATTGGTTGTGTGAGAGTTGTTGGTATGAGGTTTGCACGGATCTATCACAGGTTACAATTCCGCGTTGACGACGAATGGTGTACGCTGTTGGTGGGTATATCAGCTTTGAAGTATCGAATAATCAAGTATCTGAAAATAAACTCTGCTGTGGGCTAGTTTTGCAGGTAATCTTTCTCAAACTGTTCTTTAAATATGCCGATTCTAACATGATCACCAACTTTGAATTTTGCAAAAATAGTGGACTTATTCCGGTTACATACAGTTGAAAGTAATGAGTTGACTATAACGTCACACTGCCTCATTTTAATAGTACCAACCCATTTTGTACTGTAGCTGGCAGTTAACTGTGAAAGTAATTCTACCAAGCGATATGTTCTGGGTGTACTAATTATCCACCACATTGTATTCCCAATCCTAAAGTTAATGTTCAGACGCAGTACGTAATGCAATTAAATGCCACTTGAACGAAATGGGGGAAACCAGAAAATTTCGGTGTAAAACCTTTAATATTACCTCGAGCGAGTCATCAAATTTTTTACTTCAACGTAGTTTAGGCATGCTAGAACTTTAGTTAAAGATGTTGTGGAAACTTATTTGAGCGTTTTAGGGCAAAAGTTAAATTACGCAATAATAGCCTCGAATGTGTAGTTAATAAAATGTAAAAAAAAAAAAAAAAATCGTTGAAATTCTGTAGCCAAGCAGTAATCCAATTAATCTAAGCACTAAATAGCTTAAAAATCGAGCTTACTGATGTTCCCGATACATGTTTGTTAGTTTTAAGTTGTAGGAGTAAAAATTAACTTTTTGTAAGCCAGCATTGAACCGATGACCCCGAGCACGCAAGACACCTATTTTGTCACTCTAAATTACCTGGAACCCCTGTATATACAATTGATATATATGTATTTCTGTTTGACATAGTATATATATATATATGTACTGTACTTTGATTACTGATGGTCAATTCAATAATAAAATGGCACTGTTGGCCGGGAGATCCCGAAGGACTGACTCTTCGGCCGCCAGGTGACAGTATTTTGGATTCGCCGTGCAATGCGCCCCTTTGTGGCTATCTAACTTAACCAGGTAATCGTACCGGGTATAGGAAACCTTCAGTTCAACATGGAATCCACAGAAGTATTATGGCTTACTTCAGCTTAAACATAAAGCTGTGTCATAGCTGAAAGTCGGGTTAATGTCGTTCGAAAATCAAAACCGAGACCGGGATTTCGATCTCCAGTCAGACGTGTTAACCACTGAGCTACCAGACCGATCTATTTCTGACGATAATAGAGCAGAAATGAATGCATAATGTTATGGACAAAAATATTAAGACATAATAAGTTAAAAATTGGTCATGTCTTTTCCGTTTGGATTGTCCCGGCTTATCAATGTTCATCTAGAATTGTGTCTCATTCATCCATTGCATCAGGAGTAGCTTCCTCGAGGTCGAAGAACGCTTCCTCTTCCATCTACTTCAGTCTTGGGAATGTTTTCACGAGACAGGCCAGAACAGTTTTTGCAAGCTGCTCAACAGTGCAATCCTTATTTGCGACAACTGCATGGTGGAGTACCAGGTTTATTGCAGGAACATCATACAACCTTCGGAATAAACTCAGGTACAGCTTCTTTTATTATTGCAATTGGAATAAGACTGGGTGAGCCTTTGCTTCATTTCTATGGCGATGGGTGAGTTTCTCGACACAGCCATGCTTTCACTTGGTGGTACGTGCATATTGAGTGAAACGTTGCCGCATCTGATGTTTGTGGAAATTGTGCTAGGCTGAATGCATTGGAAGGCTCAGATTTCGTATCTGAGCCTTCCAATGTTCCACAAGCAATTTTTTCGTGCCGTTCCAAGACGAGCTGTTGCCCTGCTTGTTCTCCAGATCCTAGTCTCCGGTGGCTAGGAGTACTGAGCATTTAGCATGAATATTACATTCAGATGTGGTTGTTGTTGAATGAGGCAGCAGAATTTATTTCACATAGTCGTAAAATGCTGACATTGTATCACATCCTGTTAATGCGTTGATGAATAGGGTATGTTTGGGTTCAAACTTGACGCAAGTGGTTGAGTACCATAATCCTGCTCTGATGCCTTTTGCGGTTTATGAAGTACAAGTTCTTGTATGTGTTATCAAGGGTCATTAGCAGAACGAAACTGCCAATCTTCTCACTTAGAATTATAATTAATAGAGCGGTCTGGTAGCTCAGTGGTTAAGGCGTCTGACTGGAGATCGAAATCCCGGTCTCAGCTGTGATTTTCAAAGGCCATTAACCTGACCTTCAGTTCTACAACAGCTTGCTTTGTAGTATCAAGTAACCCCTAATACTTCTGTTGTTCGGATTCCACGTTAAGCTGTAGGTTCCCCATACCCGGTACGATTACCTGGTTAGATAAGAAAGGGGCGCATTGTGCGGCGAATCGAAAACACTGTCACCTGGCGGCCGAACAATCCTTCGGGATCTCCCGGTCATCAATGTCATATTATTATTGAATTTACCATCAGTAATAAAAGGATATATACATACTATATCATACAGAAATTATATATATAATATATATATTACATAGTTACATATACAGGGGTTCCAGGTAATTTAGAGCGACAAAGTACGTGGAAACCCAAATGTTAGGAAAAGTATGAAATTCTACTGATTTTTGGAGAATTGCATCTCGTTCATTTTTGAGTTTAAAAAAAAAAAAAAACTTTGTACTATAAAAGTTGTATGAAATTTTTTCCTTTTTCAAACTGAAAATAAAGTATTTCTTGCTAGGACTCATCAGGCAGTAGTAATAGACGGAAAACTGAAAAAAGCATCAAAATTTTGACGTTTTTTGGCCAAAGAAAAAGGTAGAAAATTTGATTTCTGCACACTCTAACCGATATATATTATGATTGTGACATCCCCTTTTTACAACTGTACTATATTCTGTTTACGAGATGTGGCAGACAGCAGTAGGGCTCTGTGCACGGGGCCCTATTTTACTACCCTGCTTGGCCGCTAATCAGCCAATACGTTGGCGGTTGACAGAGCGCCGTCTCCCACCTGATGCGAACTGCCTGCGGCTGCTGGTGGAATGGAACAGCCGCGAGGCGCGGGGTCGGAGTGGGCTGCAGCCCCTGTCGCACCGCCTGCGTCAGCTGGGGCACGCTCGGCTCTCGGGGTGGCTGTCGGGCACCGCCTTCCACCAGCTGTCAACGGACGTGGATAGCAGCATAGCGGCGCTGAGACAGCATCCCGCCGGCAGCGGCGACAAGGAGATGCAGGCTGCGATGGCAAAGAGGATCCGCTACCGTAAAATACAGTAAGCACCCTGTAACAGAGTTCTTAAGAGTGTGTTAACGTCAATCACTGAAAAGGCATTCCAATCTTGCAGCTAAATTATAGGCAAGAGTAACACGATAACGAGTTGGTTACATTTCCAAACAGCGAAAAACTGATTTACCAAACTCTGCAATATGTGATGCATTTATATGCTTCCCTTATGACTTCAGAACTTTCGATAAGAGATGTAGCAGCCGTTAATACACTCAACGTGCAGTTCGTTTGAGCCGTGCGCGGCTCTCTGTCGCTAGGCGGCTGTTTCATATCGCTAACTTCTCCGCTAGTGCGCGCTGCGACCAGGTTCCGGCCATCTGGTGGCGATTGTCATCTTTCGCCAGGCCGATAGAGAGCGCTGTGAATGTGAGTGCTCTCTATCGGTCTGTAGAGAGGATTTAAGGGGCGACCCGGTCAGGAAAGAGGAGAGTCTCTGCGGTCAGTCTCGGCTAGGAAGTGAACAGTCTGAGGAGGAAGTGGCGGTGTCGGAAGCGGCAGTTGAAGAAGGCGACGTGCTCCATGCACGGGCAGCAGTTAGACGGAGCAACGTGATACTTGGCCGTCGACGAGGGGTTATTGACGGTGCCTGGTCTGACAAGCAGTTCTGAGTGGCCGTAAACTGTGTAGTCGCCTCACATGCCCAGACTATATGGCAGTTTGGGGTGTCCTCGTAAAGTGTGCGCTTTGGCACCTTCTGGAGCAACCTGTGCCTTCATGTTCCACGAGTGGATAGACTGTTAGAGAGTTCGTGGTATTCAGACAATTCAACTTCGTTGTATTTTCTGCTTCCTCGGTGCAATTGGAGATTTTCTGTTTGGTGTTCGTGCTTGCGTGGGACAATCTATGTCACTAATGGCTGTTCTTTCACATGAGGGAAACAGTGTATGTATGTTTGTCTGTACCCTTGAGGGGTGCTGAAACATTAAAACAGACCAGTGTTGGTTGAGCTCAACTGATATAAGTGCCTTGAGAAGCTCGATCTTTGGAAATCCTGTTTAGGAACTTATAGCACCGGATATTCTACCATTATTAAATTGTTGTTTAGACATAAGTAAATTTAAGTGTGTAAATCCTTGGACTCTGGGGCCATCATGGATCATTAAGGCCAACTAGTATTGTTGTTATTTAATGTAAGTTTATCTTGGGGGAATTTTAAGTAACCGATTGGTAATTAAGCTTATTACATGATATAGTGTGGAAATCTTATGTTTGAAGTTGTTGATATTGTTGTGTAAGGTTGTATTGTATTTGGTATTTATTGTAATAAACAAGACTGAGACAATTGTAACCATGCGCCCACATGCTTGCCAACCTACCTACTACCTCACCGTTACATATAAATTTCCAAAGTTTACAGAAATATCAGCAATGATTTGATTAATAGTGATACCTTACCTGAGGGAAACCAGCAGCCAGAAAGGATAGATTTTTTAAATTTACCCAGACTGTGTGGCGGTGAAGGATAGGAATCAAACATTAAATCCACCTCATCCCCTCAGTTCTGATTGGGATCGAGTGCAGGAAATGTCATATTTAGCGGAAAAAATTTAATCTACTGTTTCTGGAATTATTGTAATACACTGAAGAACCAAAGAAACTGTTACCACTGCCTAATATCGTGTAGGGCCCCATGGAGCACGCAGAAGTACCGCAACACGAAGTGACATGGACTACTAATGTCTGATGTATTTCAGCAGGGAATTGACACCATACATCCTGCAGGGTTGTCCGTAAGTCCGTAGGAGTACGAGGGGTTGGAGATCTCTTCTGAACGGCACGTTACAAGGCATCCCAGATATGCTCAATAATGTTCATGTCTGGGGAATTTGGTGTCCAGCGGAGATGTTTAAACTCAGAAGAGTGGTGCGCCACTCTGTAGCTATTCTGGACATGTGGGGTGTCGCATTGTCCTGCTGGAATTGTCCATGTCCGTCGGAATGCACAATGGACATGAATGGATGCAGGTAGTCAGCCAGGTTGTGTATGTACGTGTCACCTGTCGGAGTCGTATCTAGATGTATCAGGGGTCCCATGTCACTCCAACTGCACACGCCCCACACTAGTAAAAAGCGTCCACCAGCTTGAACAGTCCCCTGCTGACATGAATTCAAGAGGTTGTCGCCATACCCGTACACATCCATCCGCTCGATACAATAGGAAATGAGACTCGTCAGACCAGGCAACATGTTTCCAATCATCAACAGTCCAAAATCGTTGTCAACGGGCCTACGCGAGGCGTAAAGCTTTGTGTCGTGCACTCGGCAAGGGTACAAGAGTGGGCCTTCGGCTCCGAAAGCCCTTCTCGATGTTGTTTCGTTGAATGGTTCGCACGCTGACACTTGATGGCCCAGCATTGAAATCCGCAGCAGTTTACGGAAGTGTTGCACTTCTGTCACATTGAACGATTCTCTTCAGTCGTCGTCGGTCCCGTTCTTGCAGGATCTTTTTCCGGCCGCAGCGATGCCGGTGATTTGATGTTTTACCAGATTCCCGATATTCGCGGTGCACTCGTGAAATTGCCGTACGGGTAAATCCCCACCTCATCTCTACCTCGGAGATGCTGTGTCCCATCTCTCGTTCGCCACGTTCAAACTCACTTAAATCATGATAACCTGCCATTGTAGCAGCAGTAACCGATCTAACGCCTGCACGAGACACCTGTTGTCTTATATAGGCGTTCTCGACCGCAGCGCCGTACTCCGAGTGTTTACATATCTCTGTTTGCATAAGAATGCCTATACCAGTTTCTTTGGTTCTTTAGTGTATTACATTACTGTGTGGTAAGGCGACCTTTAACTAAGGAAAAAAATCATCTGGTTACTCGAAGGTCAAGAATATTTAAATACAACTTACAATAGATTTGCTGAGTGCAAGAGTACTATGTTGAACTTACTGAGCATATGACATGGTGCCAGATTGCACAGGTTACTCAGATTATTTCACCCTGTGGGTGCTTGTAACTAGTGGGATTCTCACATGACATGTCTCAGAGGATTACGAAACAAAATGGATTCACATGAAATGAAACTGAGGTTATTAACTATCAAATGGCAAGGTGGTTGTCATTGTAAGATCACAAATCTTCGACAGATATAAAATTTCACACAAGTTTATGTTTGACTTCTCGTTAATCTATTTCTATTGTATCAACATTAATCTCAATGGCTTTCTCTCATTTATCCTTGCACACAATCAAAACTCGGCACGTCGGCATAAAGCAGGGACACCCCCTGTTCTTCCCAATGATAGCTCCCCAGGTAGCAACTGGAGATCAAAAATGTCCCTTCACAGGTTAGACAAACCAGTCGAAAACAACGGTCAGCACCAGGCAGTTATTCTTTGGCCACGATGTAACCACTCAATCACTGTCTCCCCATCTTCATGTCCAGCAGATTGCAAAAGTCACCGCGATGCAGCCTATGTTGACCCTCTTCCTTAATCTCGGAATCTCTCAAAACCCCCATCATGTTGACGGGACGAATACATGAAACATATTTTAAAAACATATCGGATTAGCAGGCGGGTTTGGCTAATTGGCTGGAGGCTTACCCCTCCTGTTATTTTGATCACAGAGCCCTCCGAGAAAATCTTACGTTCTGAAAGTTGTTTTGCTTCCTCCAACAGTCCTTTCGCGGCGCTGGCGGCCTCCAGCAACACTATACCCCGTGAGCGGCTGGGAGCAGGGACGAGCAGGTCCCGAATCACTTTGGCGCTTTTCACATTATATGGCAAAAATCCTGATTGGTTTACACTGTATGGTTTATGTTTTTCCATCATAAAACTCAGTGCGGTTGAATGGTGTTCTGTTTGTAATTAATAGTAAAAAGATTATTGCGTTACTGCTATATACCGTCGATGAAAGACGATATTTATGAGTGCATCATATCAATGAAAGAAGAAACTTATTTTATGTCTTATTTGAAGATCAATGGAAATATCAAAATAAGTTTTTCAACTATTTTAGAATGTCCTTTGCCACCTTTGAAGAATCACATGAAAAATAAGAAAATCCTTCAGCGCCAAAACACACAATTTAGGAACATGCGGTCATTAAGGTAAATACAAATATATGATATTTTTGTGTGTGCTTGTACTATTGTTGAAATAGGTTATCAGGATGTGGGAAACAAAGAAAATCAACAGAACCATAAGCAATGAAACCACTGACAATATTAGACAAATATTTCTTTATTTAAAAAAAAAAAAAATAAAAAAAAAATTGAGATTTACTAAGAGTGTGATCCTGTAAGTGAATGGGCCTGATTATGATAAGCTGAAAGTTGGAGGCCTTTCTGAGCTGCAAACACTTTACACGCCGACATTCCATAATAAGTATTTCTCAAGGATGTTAAAGAGATGAGTGGTCTTATGATGTAAGTTCCTGATATGAACTGGATGACGGGCACAAAATTTTTAGGCGTGCAAAGCTCGTAGGTGAAGTCTAAAGAGGCGTGCTTGAGTTTTACGAATTGCAGCTATGGAAATGAGAGACCTGTGACAAAGCAATGTCCTGATGAAATAACACCTTTAATAACTTGCCTCTTCTCTACAGCCTCACAGTTGTTCGCAGTTTATTCACAAGGCTAGCATAATATACACTAGTGAGAGTTCCGCCCTTTTTGCTGAACATGTAAACAAATGGCCCCATTCAAATACTGTTACAATCAAAAGCTGAACATAACTGTCTCCTTCCAGATATACTGAAACATTGTGGAACTTAACACAGACGTAGCTGTACAGTGCCTTTAATATTTCATTTTCGTTTGACATGCGGATTGTGTAGGGAGCCTGAAGAGGAGGACCACAGCGGCAGGGTGCGGTGGCTGCCTCTGGACACAATCCTGTGTGCAGCCGTTATGATGCTCTCCACTGCATCGGTGGTGCTTCTCCTCGGTGCCACTTGGCAGTACTGCTGCGCTGGGAAGTCCAAGACAAACACGCACAAGTCAGTCAACCGCAATGTTTAGACTTTACAGTATGGTAAGATATCTCATGTAACGACATTGAGTAGTTAGATTGACATTAATATGCTGAAACTAAGCAAAAATGAATACGTTATGTCTTCAAACCGTACTCTTACATCGAAGCAGGGTAAAATTGAATAGTATTACACGTATATTTTATATTTTGATTGCGTAGACTTTTGCGATTTTTTGGTTCTCCGGGTTGAGCCGCGTCGACTTAAAAAGCCACAGCAAGATGGCTGGAACGTCAGGTTTCCAAAAATCGACGTGACGCCTGCAGGGGAGCCAATAAAACATATTTTACATGTTTTTCATACTTATCCGAAAAGTGTGTTGAACCTTGAGGCTGGATGTGACTTCAGTAACTCGGAAACCTACGGCGAGTCCGACGATATTCGAACTGTTATTTAAATAAATAACTGCATTGACTTTATTTGCGCATATACTGTTAAAAGGAAGCGAAGATTTCAAATAATTGAATTTGATTTAATTTGCTAAAAGGAAGCGTAGCCGAGATGCTTGCTGAAAGACAATTGTTTCTTTTGGAAGTTACTACACAAAAATATGATGGACAGAGAAATTAAAACACGAGGCAGAGATTAAAAAAACAATGCGATGTTAGTTTAAATCAACAGTTGCTTTTTGTTTATTTAGGACGCCTAGATATAGAAATTCACGCAAGGAGGAGAGTATTCGATGTTTATGCTGCATTATCTGCATGACTAGGTCACAACACGACCTAAGATTTAAAAAAACTCAAGAGTGTTTACACGAATCGTAAGTAGTCGTGAAATATAGACCCTATCAATCAAAAACAGGTTTTTTTTTTAGTTTTTGAAACTATACTTAACTTAGAAAACTGTTTATAACAATACAAATGTTCGTCATTTAAAGTCAAAAGCAGTTATTTAAAAACATCTTAGCCAAATATTCCGAGAATCTGATCACAGAAATTTCACTCATATCACGAGAAATATCAGTAGAAAAACGTTCACTCGTTTTTCCTTGGAAACTATTCCGGAACAAATTTCTGCTACCATTATATATTACATTTTTTTAGGTTTTGGTAAAATATACAATTGATATATGTCATTAGTAAAATTGTGTGGCAACTCATATTATTATAAAGAAGAAAAAGAATATATTTTAAAATACACAGTGAAATAATGACTATAATCACAAAATACAAAACATTCTAACAAGAAAACTTAACGGTGTGGATAAATATAACTGTACACAAATAGTAAAGCGAAGTATGAGTAAAAAGCACACATAGAATGCTGGGACCAAGGCCGAGCTTCATTTTCTTACCACCTCATTAGGTAATGTTCTCAGAGTGTTCGGGATAAATAGAAAATTTATAAATATGTGCCTCTCTAAGTGTGAGAGGTTACTTTACTAGCGCTTTTCGAGCTGAATTCCAGTATGTTGCCGTCCGACAATCTAGAAATTAAAACAGTGATCTGTCTTTTTTTTTTTATAAATACTCCATCCTCCAAACATTTAATAACTTCCAAATTCTGGTTGAAATTTATCCATTAGAAGGAAAGCTAGAAGTAAATAATAAAAAACACTAAGCCAAAATCAAAATTGCCTGCATACATCAGAATTAGACAAAACTAATATTTTTTTTTTCCGTTCAAACTCGTAGATCATAAGAGGAGGAGGAAGAGGGTGAGGACAATGAACGGAAAAATTCGTGGCATTTTGTTGGATCTATCCCGGCATTTGCATGGAATGATTTTGGGAAATTATCAAAACCAAAATTTGGATGACCCCGGGGATTTGAACCCACGTTGCCCGAGAGTTAAAGCTCAACCACCAGGCTCTATAATAACATTGTAAAAACCTAGTACTTTTAATCTTTAAAGGAAATCTATTTTGTTGATTATTTTCTACTTCATGAAGGCAGAACACATAAACTACTGCCAAACTTTAACCAAATTTGCCCGATCTTAACGGAGCGATTAAGGAGAATCTCTTGAATAAAACGGCATAAGTAAGAATAATTAGCTTTGTAAAACAGTCTATACAAGAAACTGATCGCATTAAGATCTGAAAACAGCGCAGGTTAATATGATTCTTATTTCTGCAGTCCATATATTTACAAAAATGTCATATACGCTGCAATTGGGTTACCTTTACTCTTGGGCAGCCAATGCCAAATCTTTCGTAGCTGCTGCGCCCGTGGGCCTATCCGACTGACCCGCATTTGCCACGACGTGAAGTACAACTCTTCTGTGTCGTCGGTAATGTTTCGCTTAGGCGGCGTTTACACGGCGCGAGTTGGCTGGAACGCGCAGCGCTTGATAGTCACTCTCCTCGTGTCAACAGCTTCAAGACAGTCAGTTGACTGTGGATAGTGGACTCAGTTCATGACCAACTTTTGGCATGCGAGTTCAACAAATAACATGGCGACAACTAACAAGTCGAGTAAGTGGAGGCATTCTAATCTTCAGAACTGCTTGAAAGTGAACAAATTATTTGGAATTTAAGAATAAAAGTTTTAAGGGTAAGGTTTTGAGATACTCCTATTAAAAAATGCCTCATTACGGTGTCATATTTGTTTGTTTTTTTGTATGATAGCAGCTCTTCAAATTGAGATACAGTTAGTTTTAAACGATTTATGTAATTCTGTAAATCTTCTATTGCAACTTCAATCAAAAAAGTCGCTGATGCACTTGAAGCGTTTTTATATATATATATATATCCATTCTCCTACCTATTTTCGGCATTTTCTTTTATTATTATTCATATCATTCAACGTTATAATTAACAAATCAGATACAATACTAATTGCAATATGGACATATTTTCAAGAAGATAACAACGTTCGACTAGAGAACTGTGCTGATAGTGAACTGCCTTAAAATTATTACTAGCATGCTAGCTGTCTCTCTTACCCCCACCATCGACGCTCCTGCCTACTGTCGCTCCATTTTTTTTTTTTTTTTTTTATCTGATTAACGTCTCTCTAACAGCGAGGTCTTTAGAGACGAGATAGGATTGGGGGAGGGGGCAAGAAATGGGAAGGAATTCGGCCATGGCCTTTTTAAGGAAGCATCCCGGCATTTGCCTGGAGTGATTTGGGAAACCAAGGAAAACCCAAATCTGGATGCCCGGACGGGGATTCGAACCGCCGTCCTCCCGAATGCGAGGCCAGAACGCTAGCCGTTACACCACCACGCTCGGTCTGTCGCTCCAGTCAACTCGGATCGTGTAAACGCGGCCTTAGTAATTGCACGTAATAGCACTGGGCACTGAGTGCGATGTTACAACGTAATACAAATAGATCCACTAAACCGTCAAACGTTCAAGTACAATGGAATCTGTAAATACATAAATGTGCATACAGTTGGTTTCGTATCGACAGGTATATGGAGGTGCCGGTAACGGAAGAGCCTCCCACTGACGTGGCAGAATCTGGAGGCGACATCACGACCAGCTACTACAACGCAGACTCGGAGCTTCAACCGTCGACGGACGCGGACGAAGAACAGGACCTCACCGCCGCGATGAGCGTTATGGGATTCAAAGGGGGCAAACAGAGCAGCCAATACGACACCTTCTGAATCGCCGTAGATACATGAGGACACCTGACTTTTTGTAATTGGTACTCCAACATCTGTTTATAATAAAACGCTGTATTAAAACAGCCAGTTGCTACGCACTTTGAATAGATTGTTAATGACCAATACCTGCCACCTTACAACTCTCAACCATTAAGTTCTTTACTGTCAACGTCAAACACTTGTCGAATCACAATAGCTAAAATATTTTCGCTATTTCCGCCTTACGGACACAAGTTTCCCAATGAATCTCAAATTAGAAATCGCTCCGTAAACAGAGAAAACTGAACAACTAGCTTTAATCTCGCGAACACACAGAAATATGGCCTTTGATACAGAGGAATTAATTTGTTTATAAAGATCTAGTTGGGCATGGCTCAGGCGACAGAACGATTTCCGACGAGACCGAGGATTCTCAGCAGGAAAAAAAGGAAGATCTATTTAATTGCATGCATTTTGTTAGAACTGTTTTTTTCATAGGAAAACTCTAGTTTCTCATCTCGGATACTCTTAAAGTCACTGTAATCGTCACTTAAACATTCTAATAAACTTTTTTGTGGATGTTATTGAAAATCTATAGTTACAAGGACAATAAAAACAGTTTACTTATTCTTAGTTAACTCTTTACCAATATATAACCCAAAAACTTAAATTTAAAGGGCAAAACGCTTATAAAAAAAACGAGGAGAAGATAAAAATGACAAATTTGTAGAAGGCATTAAAAGTTTTGCGATTATTCTAATTTACGAAGGTATTTTATTCTTTGTCTCCAATTATATATGAGGCACTGAGGGGATCAACTGAATAAGGAATATTGTGCACTTACACTCGATTTGATGCTGTGCCATTAGGGAATGAATGATGGGGGTTGTAACTCCATTTACTGTGCTCTTACTTGATATTTAGGCCACAGGTAGAGATGAACAGTAAATGAGGTACCATTAGGATTTATTAGATTTGTATGTGTTATTGGACGAAAATACTCCTCCATTCGCCAACAAGAGAAAAGAAAATTTCCAAGTTCTCAAGAATAAAATTTAAGAAATTTAGGTGGCTACATCGCCGTGTTGTCTATGGTGCAATAGACTGTAGGGACTGAAAGATGCCGGAAGATACGATATGCAGAGAGATTACAGTCACCGCGAATGTGAATTACGAACTGTTTCAACAAAAAGATGACTTTTGAATAATTGCTTGTAAGCGGTTTAGCTAGATGTTAAATAACTTACCAATAAAAAAATTCGATAAGAGGCGCGAGTACAGAAGAGAGAAAAGAGAGAAGTTTCAGTTGCGAATGACAAAAACTGAATGAAACGATTACAAACGAACAAACAGTGTCAAGTGGCCGTTATAAAGGAATTATTGGAAGAACATCAAAAGAAGAATATATAAAATAAATTATTAAGTATCAGGTAAAGAAAAGTATGCGCAAAATGTTAACAAATAATAAAGTGGAAAACATTAACATACATGCAACCACTCAAAATAACTGGTACCTAGTATTTGGGGAAATTACCCGTTTTTGTTTTTTTAAACCAAAATGAATATCTGTTCAAGAACATGAAGCAATAGGCCGGGAAAAATTTCGCCGATATTTAAGCACGTGGAAGTGTTTCATTCGCCAGCATCACACGAAGTGTCAGGTAGAACCAATATTTCTTTTGGAGGGAGAGTGGGGCATGAGTCGGTTACATCATTCATTTTGACGCCTGACATAAATCTTGCAAATATTTATGCGTGCGTAGGAATAAGCGCTCATTGTACTTGAAGAGTTGCAATGCGATGCTGTACCTTTATCTTAGCAATGTGTAGAGGTAAGTCCTGCGCTTCATATCTTCTGGAATCCCTTGACCTGCAGTGTAATTTCCAGTAAAAGCGCAGAGAACACCTGTCGCAATGAATAATAACTGTAACCTCCAAAACGAATATACTAGAAAGTTACAATAATGACTTTCTCTATTTTTGATATCGTTTTTAAAATAAAATTATTTAAGAACTGATACTGTTCGAAAGTTTAGGTACTTATTACTCAAGCTAATGGTATAACCCCGTTTCTGTTTTATGCTTCAGCTCATCCTCAACCGTTTGCTTTGGTGATCATTCTTCGAAGACCCAGTCGCCTTTTCAGTGTCTCTTCTACCAAACCCACGGTTGACACTACGGAATACATACGTATTTTTCATGGTTATATACTCTTTCTAAACTTCTTTTTTGTTGAAATATTCAGGAATCAACTACACCAGGGAGATTTCGACGCACGAAATGAGAAGTCTTTGTGTTTTGGACGTAGGGCGCACATGAAGTATGGTAAAATGTATTCAGCTTGGAAGAATGGAGGTGGTTTGTCATTTTGGTCGTATGTTCACGTTAATCACGGAGGCTTTCAGGTGGTCACTTCTACTTCTGGCGTTCTGCAGTTCCGATACAATTGTAGATTACGATAACTGTCTTGGATCAATAAAACATGGGTCTGAGGAACTACTGTAAAGCAATCAGGTTATTTATGCATTTTAGATTATTTTCTTTAAATTCTAAGTACCCAAATTTAAAATGTACAAACTCTCACAAAGTTCTCATGAACAGTCTTGATATATCTATCATTGTGAGCGTTTCTGTATATTCATGGCATTTTTAATCTGTCCAACTACCACTCTTTTACAGATCTTTGTCTTATTTCGATCAAATGATAGTTTGTGATTTAGCAAGGGGTAAACTTAATTGATTAATTAGCAAAACGTCATGGTGAATTGTGAAACCCTTATTAAATAGGCTAATTTGACTCTTGAGCTAGACACGCTATATGACTCCGGCTGTTCATTGCTGGAACTCTTTCAGTGTCTCGGACAGAGTGATGAATGACTTTTGCCGTAGGTGAAAATTCTATAGATGTGTTTTATATGATACAACAAACACATGTAGGTTTCGTAGAATGGAGTGCAAATTAGCTAGGAATTTTTAATATTGCATCTGAAATCAGTCACCGTTTTGCAATTTTCCGCCGATTCGCGACTGCTTACAGAAGCCGTGCAAAAAGAGTTTTGAGGACTGATTCTGAACAAATCTTATGTAAATAAAACTTTTTGGTTGATTTTCGCAAGTTACCTATAAAAGAAGTTTACAGCAAATGTGTATATAGGACTCCTTCATTCATCAGCAGTATAATTAATAGTTATTAATTGCTGTGATATGTTTGGATTTGTTTTGATGCACATGCGATAATTGAAACAAGGGTATAAATCACTAACTTTTAATTACTGACCATATGCCATTTCCTAAAAAAGTTTGGAGTTAGTAATAAGAATGTGATGCATTAAAGGCACTCCCTATCTTTATATATAAAGATGAATGTATGTTTGTTTGTTGGTTTGTTTGTTCTTCATACAAATCCACAGTTTTCATCCGATCTCGATGAAACTTTACACACTTATCCTTTGAAACAAGGAGAAAAATACTGTCTACATTTGGCTGAGAAATTATCTGTATAAATAACACATGCTGTCTCATAACTTCGAAATACGGCGATAGCCGGGCCCTTTGGATGTGGTCGTCTCCGTACCGTGCTTCTACGTAGTGGATTGGCAGCTTAGTGATTAAAGCGCTTGCTTACGAATGTCGTGGTCTCCGGTTCAAATCTCCGTGGAGGCTAAGATTTTTCAAAATTGTTTTTTATCGTAAGAGTCAGGCCTGGGCCGTAGGTTATTCGGATTGAATGTTAAACTGTAGATATTAGAAAGTTAGGGGTGCAATGCGAGGCAAATGGTAGGTAGTGTTGCAATGTTGTAGGTCTACACTTTTTTACGTTATAATGATCCCTCAGGTGTTGTTCGCAGTCAGTGTGTGTACCACAGTAATATTATTATAAATACGGAAGTAAGTCTCTGTCTTTTTGTTACGTTTTGACGACTAAATGGATATATCGTTGTGATGCAATTTTATAAGGAAATCTGTATGAAGAGCACAGGATATTTTTTCCAGTATGATTAACAGATGTAGTCACGAAATTTTGAGACCTTATCGAATGGTGACAGAAATATGTTGGAAATTGACTCTCTTCAAGAGACAGGTTCGATGGTACAATGATATAGTGATAGATTTCCTGTCATATTATTCCTACTCGATATTGTTTGGGACCAATCCTTCGTTAGCAACATTCTATATTTAATTCTGGCAAAAAAAATTCTTAATCCACGAGTACGAAGTCGCGGGTACGGGCTAGTTCTTAATAATAATCCTTCTCGTCTCGCATTCAGGAGGACGGCGGTTCGAATCCCCGTCCGGGCAACCAGATTTGGGTTTTCCATGGTTTCCCCAAATCACTCCAGGCAAATGCCGGGATGCTTCCTTCAAAAAGGCCATGGCCGAATTCCTTCCCATTCCTTGCCCCATCCTTGCCCCCCATCCTTGCCCCCCATCCTTGCCCCATCCTTTCCCGTCTCTAAAGACCTCGATGTTAAAAAGAGACGTAAAGCAGTTAAAAAAAATAAAAAATAAAATAATAATCCATATTGATTGTCCACTCCCTATACCTGGATGGTTCATTAATATAGCTCCTAGGCTTGCCTCCGTGTATCTACAAAATAAATTCACAAATTTTCTGCTTTGACGGCCTGTATTTCCTGGGTTTCAGTTAGTTCGTTACCGATGAACCGTCATTCTCAAAAACGGTTGCGCCTAGTAGCTACCATTTGATACTATCCACATGAAAACGTATTATAGGTTAAATTGTATAATAAATCAGGACTCTAAGTTCATTGTAGCAAGCCACGCAGAATCTTATTTTGCAAGTGGTCGGATAAATTTGTGAGTTTGAGGATATAACATTAATACCAGTTTAAATATCTCAACATGCTACTTTAGAAAGAATTGTTCGATACGGCCAAAAATTCAATAAGTAAGAATCATTTCTCAGTGTCCATATCGCATTTTGTAATTGAAGCCTATTGCAGTTTGTGTTTGGAATGTTAACTTCTAGTTCCCTAATTGACATTGCCATTTCTTTGCAAAATTTCGCACACTCTGCAAAAGAAACTTTGTGGAACATTCATCTTCTACAACACAGTTACACTTCACTAAGGCACAAGTCACCCATATTATGTTCCTACTCCGCAAATAACACAGCAATGTTGAGGCACATTCAACAGCAAACACGCCGATGATATTACTCGTAAATACTATATTCTACTCGAAAGTGTATAAGGACGAAACTTTAGTCTAGTTTTATTACAACCGAGTGCTGCAACAGATAAGAGTGGTAAGGAAGATCTTACCCACTGTAATAAATAGTAATATTTCCAGTATGATTGTATATGCCTTCTCTTTTTTTATATACAGGTGATCTAAAGACACTATTGCAGTTATGAGAAAGAAAAGTTCGTAGTGTCATTCATACTTTATGAAAAATATGAAAAATTGCAAACTAATTTTGATAAAATTTTATCCTTTTTTTAGTTTTTTTTTTGGTGTCGTCAGTCTTTCGACTGGTTTGATGCAATCCTCCATCCCTTCCTATCCTGTGCTAAACCTCTTCATTTCTACATATCCCTTACAACCAACATCCTCAATTATCTGTTTCATATATTCTAATCTCTGTCTTCATCTACAGTTCTTACCTTCGACTGTTCCCTCCACAAGCAAATTAACCAATCCAGCATGTCTCAAAATATGACCTACCAGCCTGTCTCTTCTTTCTGTAAGCTTCTTACACCAAATTCTTTTCTCACCCATCATTTCCAAAAACTCGTTCATTTCTTACTTTGTCTGTCCACTTAATTTTCAGCATTCTTCTGTAGCACCACATTTCAAATGCTTCAATTTTCCTTTCTTTCCGGTATTCCTAAAGTCCATGTTTCGCTACCATAAAGTGCTGTGCTTCCACACATAGAGTTTTAAAAAGTTCTTTCTAATTCCTAGATCCATATTTGAAACTAAAAGATTTCTCTTTTTCATGAAGGCTCTTTTATGCTAGTGGTATTCTGCTTTTAACAATCATTCCTGCTTCGGCCATCGGTTGTAACTTTACTTCCCAAGTAACAGAATTTACTTACTTCTCCTATTGCATCTGATCCTATTTTTATATTTAATCTGCTAGTGTTGGTATCATTCTGCTACATTTCATCACTTTTGTTTTTGCTTGATTTATATTCAGTCCAAAATCTTCCTTCAGTATTTTGTTCATGCCATTCAGTAACTTCTCAATATCCTCAGCACTCTCTGCTAGCAAGACAATGTCATCAGCAAATCGTAGCATACTGATTTTATCTCCCTGAAAACTTATGCCACATGGAAATTTTTCTTTACTTTCTTCATTGCTTCTTCTACATACAAGTTGAATATTAACGGGGATAGACTACAACCTTGTCTCACACCCTTTTTAACTGATGCATGTCTCTCGTGATTCTCTACTTTATTACAGCCACTTGATTCTTATATAGTTTATAGAGTATTCTTCTATCTCGATACTTTAGACCTGACTTCTTTAAAATTTTGAACATCTTGTCCCACCTAACATTATCAAAAGCTTTTTCTAAATCAACAAATGCCATAAAAGTATCTTTGTTTTTCTTGATCCGCCCTTCAAGTATTAATCTTAAAGACAGAATTGCTTCCCTTGTACCGCGATTTTTCCTAAACCCAAACTGATCTTCACCTACTATCTCTTCTACTACCCTTTCCATCCTTCTGTATATTATTCTGGTCAGTAATTTTGAAGCATGTGATGTTAGACTAATGGTGCGATAATTCTCACATTTGTCGGCTTGTGCTTTCTTTGGAAGTGTGAAGATGATATTTTTATTAAAATCAGTTGGAATTTCTCCTGTTTCATAACTTTTTGATATCAGCTTGAATAATCTTTCGATTCCTTCCTCTCCTAGAGATTTAAGAAGTTCTGCAGGGATCTCATCAATTCCAACTGCCTTATTTGCTTTCAAGTCATTCAGAGCTTTATTAAATTCTGTCCTCAAAACAGGATCTCCTAAGTCATCAATGTCGACATCGCCTTCCTTTTCCAATACACTATTGTTCAAGTCGTCCCCACATACAGTTTCTCAATGTATTCCTTCCATCGGTTAGCTCTATCTTCTGAGCTTAAAAGAGGTTTCCCATCGGCAGCTTTAATGTTCATACCTCTTTTCTTCATTTCTCCAAAATTCTGTTTGATCTTTCTATATGCAACATCTACTTTTCCTACGACCATTTCCTTTTCTACTTCTTCACACTTTTCTTGTAGCCATTTTTCTTTTGCTATTTTGCATTTCCTATTTATTTGATTTCTAAATTGCCTGTACTGCTCTCTTCCTGCTTCATCCTGAGCATTTTTGTACCTTCTCCTCTGATCCATCAGCTCCAAAATTTCTTCTGTGATCCAAGGTTTTCGGGCAGCTTGTCCTAAAGCCTAAGTTCTTTACCAGCTTTCATTATTTCGGTCTTTAATGCATTCCATTCATCCTCAGTGGAACTTGGTTAAAAGTTATTTCTTAGACCCATGTCTACCAGCTCTGCAAATTTAGATTGTTTCGGTTGTTCATATCCATTCTGTTCTGCTTGAAATACTTCTATTCTCTTAAATTTCAGCCTGCACTTCCTTTTTGTTGGTATCATCAGTCTCTCAATGGTTTTATTCAATCCTTCCTCCCTTATCTCTATACTAATCTCTTCAACTCAGTATACAATGTACAATCTGTGTTCTACATTATCTGCTTCAAATATTTTAATCTATGTCTTCCTCTACAGCTCTTACCTTCAGCTCTTCACTCTGCTAACAAATTAACCAATCCTACATGTCTCAAAATATAACCCACCATCCTGTCACTTCTTTCTGTTAGACACTTCCACAAACTTCTTTCCTCACCACCATTTCCAAAACACGTTCTTTCCATGAAATGTAGTATTAACGGGTTTTCTGCCGTATGTTGTTGAAATGCGACAACGAGCTTTCGGCGGCTGACTATGCCGCCATCTTCAGGTTGGAGAACCAGAGCTGCACTGGCTTCCTAAGTGGCAGAATTCGCTAACTTCTTCTTCTCACGTCCGATCATACTTTTATATTTAATCCACTTATTACTATCATTTTTTTTACATTTCATCGCTTTTGTCTTGCTTAGGTTTATGTTTAGTCCGAATCTTCCTTCAATATTTTGTTTATGCCCTTCAGTAACTCTCAAGATCGTCATTCCATTCTGCTAACAGGACAGGGTCCATCAGCAAATTATAGCATACTGATTTTCTCCTTGAACACATGCAACATTCAAATGTTTCTTCATTACCTTTATGTCTTCCTCTGCATACAAGTTGAATATTATTGGGGATAGACTGCAACCTTGTCTCTCACGCATTTAACTGATGCATGTTTCTCACGATTCTCTACTTTTACTATAGCCACCCCATTTTGTACAGACTGTAAACTATTCTGTCTCAGTATTTTATACCTGAATTATTTAAAATTTTGACCATCTTGTCCCACCTAACATTTCCAAAAAAGCTGTTTTAAATCAAGAATTGTATTAAAAAATATCTCTGTTTTCTTGAGCTATCCATCAAGTATTGATCTTAAGGTCAGAATTGCTTCCTTGTACTGTGGTTTTTCCTAAACCCAAACTGATATTCACTTACTATCTCTTCTATGACCCTTACATCATCTTATATTTTTGTGGTCAGTAATTTTGAAGTGTGTGATGTTAGGCAAAGTGTAATAATCTCACATTAGCACTTCATAACCGTCAGATTGTGGACGGAGTCTATGTTTGCTCCTGCTTTACAGTTTTGATTGCTGAATCTGTTTAAATGTGATATAATGCAGCTGAGGTTTCTAGGTGTATGTCCATCGTCTATGATCTTAATAAAATTTCATTATAATGAGTTTATATTACACAAAAATCTAACAGCCTTCTTCCTCACTCATTTTTACCTCCTAGACCAATACTTCTTGCAGTGTCCATCTTTCTTCCTTCTCCCACTACTGCGTTCCAATCACCCATGATTATTAGATTTTCCTTCCCTTCACATATTGGGTTAATTCCTCAATTCCGTTGTATATTTTCACCATAATCTTCTTGTGATGTGGTGGTTGAAGTGCGCTTAATTTCTACACTCATCGAAATAATGCTGTCACTAAACTCTTCATAATAACATACCCTATGCCCTACTCTCTGTTCATTATAAATCCTACACTCATACACCAGTAACTCCAGGTTTGTGTTAATTATTCTGTTTTCCCCAGACTAGAAATCATTTGCATTTTTCCACTTAATCTCACTAATCTAACAACATCTTGCCCATCTTCCTTTTTAAGTTCTCTAATCTACCTGCCCTCTTCAGACTACTAACATTCCATGCTTTCCAACTTTTAGAATGTCTCTATCCATTCTGATTATTTCTCCTTGAGCAGTTGCCATCTGTAAATCCAATTTGGGGTCTATTTTGCCTTCAGAATATTTTATCCAGGAAGAAGCCAACATTATTATATATGTGATTGAGAGGATTACATGGCCTCAGGATACCCTTTGAGTATTTAATGCAGTGGCTTCCATTAACTTCTGCAACCTCATTCAATTAATCTATCTGATTCGTCCACTTTCAGAGGCAGTTTCCATCTGCCTTGTACTGCTTCCTGCTCTTACACCCTCCTTTCAGGAAGCTGTTGGCAAGCAGTGGGTGACTCCTTATACTGGAATAATTCAATTGCCAATAATCATTCATTCAAATGGGGTGCACTATATGAAGGGAAGGTTGACATTTGTTATCTTGGTTGTCTGGGTTGAACCGTATCAATTTATCGAAACCTAAATTTTCGGCCATCATTTTGTGGCCTTCTTCAGAGGACTGTCCTAGACTACCAAAATTACATCGACAACAACCATGGAAGGATGGGCACCCACAGGTTGACATTTGTAGGAAGAGGCTTATATATCTCTCCCAAACCATACCACTGAGTTAAATTATCTTTCTTGTATGTAGAAATGAATGTTGTTTATTTGTTTGTCTTCTATGTGTTCCTACACCATTCACCCGATTACTATGAAACTTTGGTGAGTTATTTGTGTACACGTGTGAAGGTTTCTACCAAAAAATTTTTCCCCCTATACAACCCTTAATTTTATACGAACCCACATTTTTTTTCCGACTTTGATGGAATTTTGCACACATATACTTTAAAATGAACAGAAAAATACCGTCAACATTTGGTTTTCAGAAACACAACCCCTCTTCCCCTTTCCACCCTCTTAATTTTTGTAAACATTCTTGATACATACCGACAGATTTTATCCAATTTCAGTGGTCCTTTGCATACATTGTATACATTAAAAGAAAATGAAAAATACTATCTACATTTGGTTTGCGAAAACCCAACCCCCTCTCCCCCTTTCCATCACCTTAATTTCTGTCAATGTTTTTTTACACATACCCACAATTTTTATCCATTATCAGCAGAACTTTACACACGTATTCTTTAAAGCCAACAGAAAAATAGTGTCTACATTTGGTTTTCAGAAATCCAACCCCTCTCCCCCTCCAACCCCTTATTTTCGTAAATGTTCTTTATACATACCCATAGATTTCAATGGTCCGTTGCACATGTATACATTAAAACAAACAGAAAAATACTGTCTAAATTTGATTTTCAGGAACTCAACCCCTCTCACTCTTTCTACCCCATAACAGCTTTTCCGTTTTTTGCATTGGTAGGGAAATCTGCCAAAGTAGATGGTGATGGAGAATTTTTAACTACAACCTAATCAAAATGTGTATAACTTTAGAACATCCACCTGCCGAGCAACACTGGATATTCTGCTTTGGCACAATACCGAAAATATTGTATAACTCAAAGCACCAGAATAAACTTTTTTCAACTTTAATCTAATGGATAAGAATCAATGTCTTTCAGTTATTTGATACATGTTAATGTATCTGTTTTCAGTAGGCGTACCTACTTAAGAAATAAAAATAGGCATTGCAATGCATGCCAGGGAAAGTTAGTTGTAGATAAAATAAAGTGCTGGTAACTGTCTGGCATCTTTACTATAGGACCAAAATTCATTTTTGTGGGTCTGTCTGTTTCATTGTTTTGTTTAGTGAAAAGTACATTTTTACTTAAAAAAAGCTTTTGGTTTACTTCCATGTTTTAGAGGGTGAAGAAAACTGTATTGATTCAGATTCAGTTTGGAATTTAGCAAAAAGTGAGATAGCCTTCAAAACCATTTTTAACAATAAAGTGTAGTATGGCAGCATTGTATTTATTTACTGCTGTGAAAATAATAATAATAATAATAAAAATTGCCATACTTGTTTAGAGATTCATTTCAGTGAGTGACCGTTTCAATAAATTTTAAATCAAACCTTTACTTACAGCATTCCTGATAAAGAGCAAAAAAAATGTAATAAACTACCTTGTATCAATTTGGTAACTTAAATAAGACAAATTAGAATAACAAATTAGGATTGGGAAACGAGCCATCACTTACCTTTAGACAATGGATGTGGAGCGTGACACACATAAAAGATAAAAACTTACATCAACAGGAGAACAATTATGGGTGTTGTGGAGACATGTTTGATTTTATCTTTTCTGTATGTTCATGCCCCACATTCATCATCTAAAGGTAAGTGATGGCTCGTTTCCCAATCCTAATTTGTTATTCTAATTTGTCTTATTAAGTTACCAAATTGATACAAGGTAGTTTATTACATTTTTTTTGCTCTTTATCAGGAATGCTGTAAGTAAAGGTTTGATTTAAAATTTATTGAAACGGTCACTCACTGAAATGAATCTCTAAACAAGTATGGCAATTTTTATTATTATTATTATTTTCACAGCAGTAAATAAATACAATGCTGCCATACTA
Organism: Vandiemenella viatica; assembly: GCA_031002005.1. Classification (NCBI taxonomy): domain Eukaryota; kingdom Metazoa; phylum Arthropoda; class Insecta; order Orthoptera; family Morabidae; genus Vandiemenella; species Vandiemenella viatica. The sequence continues at coordinate 48,725 of JARYHS010011612.1, forward strand.
CACTTATTGTTAAAAATGGTTTTGAAGGCTATCTCACTTTTTGCTAAATTCCAAACTGAATCTGAATCAATACAGTTTTCTTCACCCTCTAAAACATGGAAGTAAACCAAAAGCTTTTTTTTAAGTAAAAATGTACTTTTCACTAAACATAACAATGAAACAGACAGACCCACAAGAAATGAATTTTGGTCCTATAGTAAAGATGCCAGACAGTTACCAGCACTTTATTTTATCTACAACTAACTTTCCCTGGCATGCATTGCAATGCCTATTTTTATTTCTTAAGTAGGTACGCCTACTGAAAACAGATACATTAACATGTATCAAATAACTGAAAGACATGATTCTTATCCATTAGATTAAAGTTGAAAAAAGTTTATTCTGGTGCTTTGAGTTATACAATATTTTCGGTATTGTGCAAAAGCAGAATATCCAGTGTTGCTCGGCAGTGGATGTTCTAAAGTTATACACATTTTGATTAGGTTGTAGTTAAAAATTCCCAGTCACCATCTACTTTGGCAGATTTCCCTACCAATGCAAAAAACGGAAAAGCTGTTATGGGGTAGAAAGAGTGAGAGGGGTTGAGTTCCTGAAAATCAAATTTAGACAGTATTTTTCTGTTTGTTTTAATGTATACATGTGCAACGGACCATTGAAATCTATGGGTATGTATAAAGAACATTTACGAAAATAAGGGGTTGGAGGGGGAGAGGGGTTGGATTTCTGAAAACCAAATGTAGACACTATTTTTCTGTTGGCTTTAAAGAATACGTGTGTAAAGTTCTGCTGATAATGGATAAAAATTGTGGGTATGTGTAAAAAAACATTGACAGAAATTAAGGTGATGGAAAGGGGGAGAGGGGTTGGGTTTTCGCAAACCAAATGTAGATAGTATTTTTCATTTCTTTTAATGTATACAATGTATGCAAAGGACCACTGAAATTGGATAAAATCTGTCGGTATGTATCAAGAATGTTTACAAAAATTAAGAGGGTGGAAAGGGGAAGAGGGGTTGTGTTTCTGAAAACCAAATGTTGACGGTATTTTTCTGTTCATTTTAAAGTATATGTGTGCAAAATTCCATCAAAGTCGGAAAAAAAATGTGGGTTCGTATAAAATTAAGGGTTGTATAGGGGGAATTTTTTGGTAGAAACCTTCACACGTGTACACACAATAACTCACCAAAGTTTCATAGTAATCGGGTGAATGGTGTAGGAACACATAGAAGACAAACAAATAAACAAACATTCATTTCTACATACAAGAAAGATAATTTAACTCAGTGGTATGGGTTTGGGAGAGAGTATATAAGCCTCTTCCTACCAAATGTCAACCTGTGGGTGCCCAGTCTTCCATGGTTGTTGTCGATGTAATTTTGGTAGTCTAGGACAGTCCTCTGAAGAAGGCCACAAAATGATGGCCGAAAATTTAGGTTTCGATAAATTGATACGGTTCAACCCAGACAACCAAGATAACAAATGTCAACCTTCCCTTCATATAGTGCACCCCATTTGAATGAATGAGTTATTGGCAATTGAATTATTCCAGTATAAGGAGTCACCCACTGCTTGCCAACAGCTTCCTGAAAGGAGGGTGTAAGAGCAGGAAGCAGTACAAGGCAGATGGAAACTGCCTCTGAAAGTGGACGAATCAGATAGATTAATTGAATGAGGTTGCAGAAGTTAATGGGAAGCCACTGCATTAAATACTCAAAGGGTATCCTGAGGCCATGTAATCCTCTCAAATCACATATATAATGTTGGCTTCTTCCTGGATAAAATATTCTGAAGGCAAAATAGACCCCAAATTGGATTTACAGATGGCAACTGCTCAAGGAGAAATAATCAGAATGGATAGAGACATTCTAAAAGTTGGAAAGCATGGAATGTTAGTAGTCTGAAGAGGGCAGGTAGATTAGAGAACTTAAAAAGGAAGATGGGCAAGATGTTGTTGAGATTAGTGAGATTAAGTGGAAAAATGCAAATGATTTCTAGTCTGGGGAAAACAGAATAATTAACACAAAACCTGGAGTTACTGGTGTATGAGTGTAGGATTTATAATGAACAAGAGAGTAGGGCATAGGGTATGTTATTATGAAGAGTTTAGTGACAGCATTATTTCGATGAGTGTAGAAATTAAGCGCACTTCAACCACCAACATCACAAGAAGATTATGGTGAAAATATACAACGGAATTGAGGAATTAACCCAATATGTGAAGGGAAGGAAAATCTAATAATCATGGGTGATTGGAACGCAGTAGTGGGAGAAGGAAGAAGAGATGGACACTGCAAGAAGTATTGGTCTAGGAGGTAAAAATGAGTGAGGAAGAAGGCTGTTAGATTTTTGTGTAAGATATAAACTCATTATAATGAAAATTTTATTTAAGATCATAGACGATGGACATACACCTAGAAACCTCAGCTGCATTATATCACATTTAAACAGATTCAGCAATCAAAACTGTAAAGCAGGAGCAAACATAGACCGTCCACAATCTGACGGTTATGAAGTGCTAATGTGAGAATTATTACACTTTATGCCTAACATCACACACTTCAAAATTACTGACCACAAAAATATAAAGATGAATGAAAGGGTCATAGAAGAGATAGTAAGTGAATATCAGTTTGGGTTTAGGAAAAACCACAGTACAAGGAAGCAATTCTGACCTTAAGATCAATACTTGATGGATAGCTCAAGAAAAACAGAGATATTTTTAATACAATTCTTGATTTAAAAACAGCTTTTGGAAATGTTAGGTGGGACAAGATGGTCAAAATTTTAAATAATTCAGGTATAAAATACTGAGACAGAATAGTTTACAGTCTGTACAAGAATTGGGTGGCTATAGTAAAAGTAGAGAATCGTGAGAAACATGCATCAGTTAAAATGCGTGAGAGACAAGGTTGCAGTCTATCCCCAATAATATTCAACTTGTATGCAGAGGAAGACATAAAGGTAATGAAAGAAAACATTTGAATGTTGCATAGTGTTCAAGGAGAAAAATCAGTATGCTATAATTTGCTGATGACCCTGTCCTGTTAGCAGAATGGAATGACGATCTTGAGAAGTTACTGAAGGGCATAAACAAAATATTGAAGGAAGATTCTGGACTAAACATAAACCTAAGCAAGACAAAAGCGATGAAATGTAAAAAAAATGATAGTAATAATAGTGGATTAAATATAAAAGTATGATCGGACGTGAGAAGAAGAAGTTAGCGAATTCTGCCACTTAGGAAGCCAGTGCAGCTCTGGTTCTCCAACCTGAAGATGGCGGCATAGTCAGCCGCCGAAAGCTCGTTGTCGCATTTCAACAACATACGGCAGAAAACCCGTTAATACTACATTTCATGGAAAGAACGTGTTTTGGAAATGGTGGGTGAGGAAAGAAGTTTGTGGAAGTGTCTAACAGAAAGAAGTGACAGGATGGTGGGTTATATTTTGAGACATGTAGGATTGGTTAATTTGTTAGCAGAGTGAAGAGCTGAAGGTAAGAGCTGTAGAGGAAGACAGAGATTAAAATATTTGAAGCAGATAATGTAGAACACAGATTGTACATTGTATACTGAGATGAAGAGATTAGTATAAGATAGTAAGGGAGGAAGGATTGAATAAAACCAATTGAGAGACTGATGATACCAACAAAAAAGGAAGTGCAGGCTGAAATTTAAGAGAATAAAGAAGTATTTCAAGCAGAACAGAATGGATATGAACAAACCGAAACAATCTAAATTTGCAGAGCTGGTAGACATGGGTCTAAGAAATAACTTTTAACCAAGTTCCACTGAGGATGAATGGAATGCATTTAAAAGAGAAATAATGAAAGCTGGTAAAGAAACATTAAATGTTAGGAAACAAGCTGCCCAAAAACCTATGTCACAGAAGAAATATTGGAGTTGATGGATCTGAGGAGTAAGCACCAAAAAGCAGGATGAGGCAGGAACAGAGCAGTACAGATATTTTACGAGGGGGGATCAAATATAAACGGGATTTTATTTTTTTTATTTAAATTCATTTATTGGAAAACACAAGGTAATTACAGTTTATTTTTCCACATAGTTTCTTGCTTTGGAAATACATTTTTCCCAGCACATGGGCAGCTTTTTGATGTCCTCAACATAAAAAGAACATCGTCGTGTCAGCAGCCAGTTGCGCACGAAGTCTTCAACACTCTCGTCATCTTCGAATTGTTGCCCTCCCAGAGCTTCTTTAAGAGGTCCAAACAAATTGAAATCGCAGGGCGATAAGTCCAGACTGTAAGGAGGGTGATCAAGTGTAGTCCAGTGCATTTCCTGTAGTTTAGAGACAATTAGAGATGCAGTATGGGGTCGCACATTGTCGTGGAGGAGAATGACCTGTCGAATCGGTTGGTCTCTTCTTTTGCGGCGATATGCAACTCTCGCCTTGTTCAACAACTCGAAGTAGTAAGCAGCATTGATTGTGCGTCGCTCATGCAAAAAATCAAACAGCAAAATGCTTCGCCGATCGAAAAAAACGGTTGAAAGAACCTTGCCAGCTGACAGTCGAATCTTGGCTTTCACTGGTGCTGCCTCCCCTTTCCTCCGCCACTCCTTACTGGCTTCTTTGGATTCTGGAGTGTAGTGGTGAACCCATGTTTCATCGCAGGTGACGATCCAACTCAAAAAAACATCACCTTCTTCTGCAAACCTTGCTGTAAGCGTCTGACAGACTTCCAAACGTATCAACTTCAGATTTTCGGTCAAAAGGTGAGGGACCCATCTGGAACACACTTTACGGAACTGTAGGTGTTTTGTGATGATTGCTTGACAGCTCCCATAACTGATTCCGACTTGTTCTGCAATTTCTGATACTCTCGCCCGTCGATCGATGTCAATAATGTCTTTAACCGAACGAATGTTTTCGTCTGTAACGCTGGTCGGGGACGGCGATCGTGTTGCTGATTTTCCACGCGTTCTCGTCCTTCCTTGAACTTTTTATGGCAGAAAAACACACGCATCCTTGACAATGTTTGATCACCGAACTGTGCTGCGCTGTCAATCTCTGGCAAATTTCCGCGATGTAACTCCTTCAAGAGCAAGAAATTTTATAATAATGTGTTGCGCAGTGGAGGGGTGCACCTGTTGCTCCAACATCGTGAGCGTTACTCACTAAACGGCGAGAAATATCTAACAGCACGCTCTCCCCACTCCTAATGGTCCCGCCTAAGCTTAGCAGAAGCGCGGGGCCAGTACTGCCAATTGTTGATTTTCAGGACAACAATCCCGTTTATATTTGATCCCCCCTCGTAGAAGTTAAATAAACAGGAAATACAAAAAAAGGTGGCTGCAAAAAAAGTGCGAAGAATTAGAAATGAAATGGTCATAGGTAAAATAGATGTGGCCTGTAGGAAATAATAATAATAATAATATGGGAGAAATGAAGAAAAGATGTAAAAACATGAAATCTGCTGATAGCAAACCTCTTTTAAGCTCAGAACAAAGAGTTATCTGAAGCAAGGAACACAGAGAGAAACTCCACATCGAGGATGATTTGAAGAATAGTGTACTGGAAAAAAGAAGGTGAAACTCGTGAATTAGGCCAGAATTTGGTAGAGCTTTGAATGACTTGAAATCAAGTAAGGCAATTGGAATTGATGAGATTCCTGCAGATTTTCTGTAATTCCCAGGAAAAGAAAGAAACCAAAGATTATTCAAACTAATAAAATTATAGTTAAAAAAACAAATTCACGCTTTCATATTAATGTGAACTAAAAGATTAAAAATAATCATTAAATATAAAAATTTTGTTCAACAGCGCTAGGATATCCAACAATTCAGTATAACTTTTTGAATAAGCTCAAAATAAGAATAGCCACCGATTAAAAGTTAACTTTAACGTAAAAAAGTGGGGTTCTAGTATCAGTATTCTTAAATTTTTTTATCGCTAGCTGTCTCAAAGGTGAGACATTATGTATAAGTGGAGAGCACCCCACACTTTTTGTACAATAAAGTTAACTATTTAATCAGCGAATTTATTCTTATTTTAAGCTTATTCAAAAAGTTATACTGAATTGTTGGACATCCTAGTGCTGTTGAACAAAATGTTTATATTTAAAGACTATTTTTAACCTTTTAGTTCACATTAATATGACAGCATGTATTTTAATTTTTTAAACTGTAATTTTATTTTTCACATTTTAGTTTACACTGGGAATTTCAGGACATAGCTATGGAATTATCATAATGCAACCAGTTCCTAATATGAGTACAAAATTTTAAACAATTCGGATATCTGAAAGCTGGAGAACTTGAATTCACAGATTCTGTTACTTTCGTATTCCTCCTGTCAATGATAACAGCAGGATGCAGCTATGAAATTATTGTATTTTCAATGGTTCTTTATACGTGTGCAAATTCTGAAGCAATTCGAAAATCATTAAATGGGTGAACATTGAAATAAAATATTCCATTGCATTTAAACAGTTTTCTGTTGTTACTGTCAAAGTAATGAGAATATCTGGACATAGTTATGAAATTATTGTACTGTCACCAGTTCCTAATATGTGTACAAAATTTCAAACAATTCAGAAATCTGGAAGTGGGTGAAAATTGTATCGAAAGATTCTGTTACTTTTCTTTTGTTACCGTCACAGTAATGAGAATAGCAGAACATTTCTATGAAAATATTGTACTGTCACCAGTTCCTAATATGCGAGTATAATTTTAGACAATTCAGATTTCTGGAAGTGGGTGAAAATGAATTGACAGTTACTGTTGCAGTCCTATTTTACTGTCAAAGTAATGAGAACAGTGGGAGACAGCAATGAAATTAGTGTATTTTCACAGGTTCTTAATATGTGTACATAATTTCAGACAATTCGGATTTCTGAAAGTGGGTGAAATTGAATTGACAGTTTTTGTACGAGGCGTATTTTTTAAGTAAGTACCGTTTTGTCACACTGTGGCTGCAGCACTACGGTCGGCGTTCCGCGCATGCGCACTGGGTACCTGCATCTCTTGCCTACGCACTGACGCCATTACAGTCTAATTCTTACTTGTTTACGTTGTTCACTGAGTGTTTAAGATGCCTCCGATAATCGTGAGTCCGCCGACTGTGAAGCATGGGCTATTATAAGATTTCTTTGTGCTAAAGGCCTAAAACCGATCGATATTCATCGTGAGATCTGTGCAGTTTACGGACAAAACATTATGAGTGATGGAATGGTGAGAAAGTGGGTGGGAGCATTTAAAGATGGCCGCACAAATGTGCATGATGAACAACGGAGTATGCGTCCTTCGGTCGTTAATGAAAGTTTGGTGCAGAAAGTGGACAATAAGGTGAGAGAAAATCGCACATGAGATTTGTGAAAAATTGTTGAACTGTAGAGCTAAAAAAAAAAAAAAGTCTACAAAAGGCGATTTTGTCAAAAAGTGGGGGTGTAACCGGCTTTTGGGAGGGTGTCGCATTTCTCTCTCTTGGTAGAGCACAATAATGCTCACGGATGGTGGGATTTAGTACATTTTACGAAAATGTTTCAAGCAGCAAATTCTGCTGACGCGGTCGCCAGTGATTCAGCTTATTAACACACTTTACCGTGTCAAGAAGAATCACACACACACACAAAAAAAAAAGAATAACAAAATTAACTTTTGTAAGTTTAATAGAGTTCAAAATCTTTACCCACACCAATCGTGATCATATATTTCATCGGACTTCTATATATATGTACCCGAAGGTTGGAGAATCCTCAGTTAAAACGGTTCACATTAACAATCCTTTATAAATCACACTCGCATTTTCACAACTCTAACCGAAAACAGGTAAACATTAAAAAAAGGGAGTTCGAGAAAAATCGCACACGGGTGGCGTGCCCGATGAGCTCGGCTGCCCCAGGAAGACTAGTGGGTGCCACATGTTGGGTTTGCGGGCGTTTTTAATTGACTTCCAGTAGCCGGCATGCTTCTCCGGGGTCTTCCGCGGTACTCCCACAGACCGGCGGGAAATTTAACATCCACTCGGCTGTATTCCAAATAGCACAGCCGATTCTCGATCTCCCGGTCCACCGGCTTTGGAAGCAGCCTCTATCATATGGCTATGTTACAAGGGTGAGACCTAAAAAAAGGGGGGGCCAAAAAGTTCAGGGGTGATTTCCAGGGGGGAGAGGGGCCAGAAATCCGAAAAAAACACCTCACATAATTTATGGATGTCCCCCATCTGAAAGTGATGAAACTGAAATGATAGATTTAGTTACTTTCCTGTTAAAGTAATGAGATTATTATATTTTCACTGGTTCTTAATATGTGTGCATATTTTCAAACAATTCAGATATCTGAATGTGGGTGTAATTGAATTGACAGATTCAATTACTTTCCTACCATTACTGTCAAAGTAATGAGAACAGCAGAATGCAGCTGTGAAATTATTGTATTTTCACTGGTTCTTTATACATGTGCAAATTTCGAAACAATTTGAACATCAGGAAATGAGTGAACATTGAAATAAGATATTCCATTGCATTTAAACGGTTTTTCTGTTGTTACTGTAAAAGAAATGAGAATATCTGGACATAGTTATGAAATTATTGTACTGTCACCGTGTAAAAAATTTCAAACAATTCAGAAATCTGGAAGTGGGTGAACATTGAATTGAAAGATTCTGTTACTTTAAAGGTTTCATGCTTCTTATTTTTAACATGTCCTCTCAGTTAAAATTTCTAAGTTAGTATGACACCCCATACTCCTTGAGCATGCATGAATCATCCTTTTCTTCTCGAGTGATCTTTCAATTTCTCACATATATCATGGACATGGTGGATTATTCCTCCCTTTATGGTTTGTTTCAGTATATGTATGGTCATACCTTCTGTGAGTATACATATAAATAGATGCCACATCTCTTCAATGGTGTGTCTTGTTAACTTGAAGGTATGGTAACTATTTATCATGTAAGTTCTAAAACACTCCTTTGAGGCCTTATTGAATCTGTACACAATCCATTCTTTTCCCTTTCTCACTCAGTTTGATTTGATGGTTGCAATTACTGCTTTTTGATCACTTATTTCTGTGGTCATTGAAAAGTCAGTGAATAATTCTGACCTATTAGTAACCACAAGATCTAAAATGTTTTTACTACCATTATGAGATGACACTGATTCATTAACCAGCTACTCAAGATGATGAACTGAGAATGGATCGAGAATGAGTTCAGAAGCAGCCTTAACCCAGCCACCAGAGATGTGATTACTCCAGTCGATAAAAGGCCGGTTGAAATCACCTAGTATTATAACATGATTCTGAAAATGAAGAGTGATATTTTTTGCATTATTCCTTAATGCCTTGGAAACAGTTATATCAGTATCAGATGGATAGAAGAAGGAACCTATGGCAAATTTTGTCCTGGCTACACTGGGTTTAATCTAAATGATTTTACAAACTGTATCAATGTCTGTTTCATTACATGGGATTTATTTACTGACAGCTATAAATAAATACACCACCTCCTTCCTAAAATAATTCATACTATTCTTAACCATTTACGCGGAGCTCAATTCAACTTTAACCCATTTTCTGCACTGATTATGATATCCACGTCTATGCTATTAACAACGCTTTCGAGTTCAGGTTTTTTGTAACAAATGCTTGTAATTTTAACTGTCACCATTCTCTTAAGCTACTCCTAATGTGTGGTGTCTTACATACGAGGGGCAAGTAAAAAATAAGGTTCCCAACGCTGTACACTGGCCGCGCGAGATACTAGGAGAAATCCGGCAAAACCGCCTTCATTGTTGATTCCCCCCACTCCATTCCAACTACCTGAGGAGAAAAACGGCGAAGCTTAGTGCCAGTCCTAACAGCCACATCCGCGATGGAGCCCGCAATCGCCGTCACCGCCAGGTGTGAAATCCGTTCAGTGATTCGATTTTTAAACGCGAAGAAGCTTACACCTATTGAAATTCATAGACAGTTGGAAGAAGTTTATGGCAAAGCTTGCATCAGGTCCAGCACGTCCGCAAATGGTGCAGGGAGTTCTCCGAAGGACGCACAGACGTTCACGACGAGCAAAGGAGCGGAGGCCATCGGTGTCCGACGAAGTCGTTGCGAAGATTGAGCGCATTCTCCTCGAGGATCGAAGAGTAACGCTTCGGGAGCTGGCTGATCAGATTCCTGAGGTTTGTGAAAAAACCATCGACAACATTTTGACCGAAAACTTGGTTATCGCAAGGTGTGTGCGCGGTGGGTCCCGCATATGCTTTCAGAAACCCACAAAGACAATCGCGTCAAGTGTGCCGAGGGGTTTCTTCGAGAATGCGCCGAGAATACTGAAGAATTCTTGGACTCCATTATTACGGGAGATGAAACGTGGTGTCACTACGTCACTCCGGAAACAAAAGAAGACTCGAAACAATGGCGCCATCCCGGGTCGCCGAGGCCGAAGAAGTTTAAGCAGACGCTGTCCGCAGGAAAAGTGATGGCTACGGTGTTTTGGGACCGAAAAGGCGTCTTGCTTACCGAGTTTATGCCTAAAGGGACCACAATAAATTCGGACAGGTACTGCGAGACGCTAACGAAACTCAAAAGAGCCATCCAAAATCGCCGGAGAGGAAGACTGAGCAAGGGCGTTAGGTTGCACCACGACAACGCGCGACCGCATGTCTCTCGACAGACCACCGCCCTACTGGACAAATTCGGCTGGAAATTGCTTGATCATGCCCCCTACAGCCCTGATCTTGCTCCCAGCGATTTCCACTTGTTCCCGAAATTGAAGCAACACTTGGCTGGACAACGCTTCAGTACAGATGAAGAGGTGAAGGAAGCGGTCACCAAGTACATCGGCGGCCTGGCGGCGGAGTTCTTCGAAGCGGGTTTTCAGAAGTGGATAACTCGTCAGAAAAAATGTGTTGAAAGATCTGGCGACTATGTAGAAAAATAGTTTGAAATACAAGCTTTCAGATGGTGTACTTATTTATTGCAATAAAAAATGTCTTAACCCTGAACAATGTGGGAACCTTATTTTTTACTTGCCCCTCGTATTTGGGTGTAACATAGCAATTCATAATATTAGTAAATTTAAAGTATAAGGGGAAAAGAAAAAGAATAGCATGTTTAACAAAGATTGTTTGCTCCAATATATTTAAAAGTATAGGATCTCCGGAAAAAGGAAGAACAGAAGAGAATTGTTGGTAGAGATGGCGAGTAAGACAGATTGTAAGAACCTTAGAATTTTGGCAAATTCTAGTTTTGCTTAGGCGGGACTTAGAAATTTCGAGAAGTGTAATTTTCAACTTTAAGGAATTTCCCTGTAATCTTGCGCATAGTTACAATTCATTATATAAATCATTTTAAGTGTAATTATCATACCGGGAAACGTTTAGTTTAAGAGATATTCCCGTTTGTTCAAGTTTTGAAGCACGCGATCAGAATAGTGAAATACTCAGATTCGTAATATCTTTAAATCGCGTAAAGCTACAACCGAACTTTTATCACCAGCTGTAGTCAGCACTATCCCCGATATTTTGGCAGTAAAATTAAGTAATTTGGTAAAGTCTAATTAGTGATTTTAATTAAGAGAAAAAAATAAGCTTTTTTATTAAAAGAGATATTAAATTAAAAATTACATCAGTGGATAGTCCTAATTAAGACGATTTCATACATATATGGGTTTTCATAAAAAGTTTAAGCATTTGTCCGGTAATTAAGTTTTTATAAAATAGATTGTCGCGGATTGTTGTGCACACGTGTAAAATTCTAGAACACTTAGGGATTTTACCCAAATTTGAATGTACGCGGAGTCTTAAACAGCTAAAACTTTAAAATTAATTACTCTAAATTTCTCAAGAGACTGCCGCTGGACTTCTAGCAGATAAGTCCAGATACTGTCAAAGTTTGAACATTTTTAAGAGTCAGGATCGTCAAATAAATTACACACGCTTTGAGCTACGCGGAAGCAAAAAGATGTGATACAGTTGCTGATGTCACTGATTCTAGTCTTTTCTATAAAAAGACCCCGCCGCCATTATGGTTTGTCTGTTCCTGTCCGCGGTCTGTTCCTGTCCGTGGTCTGTTTCAGTCTGTTTTTCGTCGCGCTAGTTGTAACTCGCCATGCGGGCTAGTTCAACCATGGTGGATCGTGTCGTGTTAAATCGTAACGGCAATGACTATTAAAGACTTATAAATTTATCAAAGGGGTTGGTAGGTTCAAAATCCACAATCTGCAGACTTTTGGAAAAGAGAGTTCGATATGCCTGCTCAACTGTAAATGCAATTTTGAACTTTTGACTTTGAAAATAAAACTTTGGATTTTACTAACAGTGAACTTGTGTACTTCAGTTGTTAACATAAAACCCTTTTCTCAATTTGTGGGTAACAAATTTTGTGGCGACCTAAGGCATTTAGTTGAGTCATCCTGGCAACATGGTCAAAGTAAATTAACATATTCAGTAAGTTTTCAATCGAACAGTGAAGTGCTATCAAGAGTTTAAGTTAAGGCACTTAGGCGATACTTCAACCCCAGTATCGGTCTGTTCCTTACAAGATTAATCTAGCAGCGGATTAAGTTTGGAAAGAATAATAGTTGCATAATGAGAAGTTTGAACATAATATTTGCGGACAGAAAATTTAACAGATCTTGAATAGAAAAGAACCTGCAAACATTTCGGAACAAATATAATTGAGGATTATTACAGACACAGTTGTTATTGGTATGAGAGGATTTTAGACAGAGGAAACAAAAGAAAATAAACTGCAAAAGATTACAATCTTAATTTCTGTCTATAAAATATATTTATTTTAACATTTCAAACGTCATATTTAATGTGACATGGGTTGTACAGAACTATATCATGTTTAGGCTCTCCCTCCCTCAGCCTAAAAAAACCTACCAGTGCACATGGGTTCTGTTACACGTGTAGCCGATTCATACATATGGCACACACCTGACCTATTCAGGGAAACCCTATATGGCTCAAACCTATGGCGAAGATGGGAGAAATCTACAGATATCATCACAGGAATTGCATATTCTCTAATTTGGTCCCTCAGTATGGTTTTGAACAAGAGGCCCACAATCAACTTTGACCACAATGCTGCAGACAGTTAACTCTGCCAATAACTTGTACATTCTATGGCATGCAGGATGCCTGTTTCACATCTCAAAGGGCCAACCCAGAATACACACTATAACATATCTATAAGTTTGTCACAACCATTGAGGGATAGGTTTAATCCAGAGAACAAGTATAGAAAAGCATTTTTATTAGTTAGTCTCAGCAATAACATACTTTGTAGTTTGATTTCAAGGCTGCATATGTGGAGAACAGAACTTTCAGTTAAAAGGAGTTTTTCAAACATAACGGATTTTCTTTCATTAATTTTCACTGCTAAAACTCATTATGAGGAACATTTTAAAACGTATTTATTATACCCAGAAAAATGTAGAAGATAATTCGATTTGTTGATGTTTGTAAGCCACGTGGTCAGTGGAGATTAAAACTGAAAATCTGAAATAACTAATGAACACGTAAAGTTATGGCAAAGCTATTATCACCAGTTCTAGTCAGCACCTTCTAGACAGTGATGTCAAAGATACGGCCCACAGGCCACATCCGGCACCCAGGCCCTAACAATACAGCCTGCGATCGCAATGTGACACAGGAAGAAGAATCATGTTTTTTTTAGAGCTTTTAGACTTCACTTGATTCCTCTACGGAAGTTTTAAAATCTGGCCCGCCTACACATTCTAAATTTAATATACAGCCCTCTGCAAAATTGAGTTTGACACCTATGTTCTAGAGTATTTTGAATATAAAGTCAAGTAATTAGGCAAAGTATAATTAGGATTTTAAAGAGGAAACAAAAATTGAAATTTAAAGTAAAAGAGTTAAAAGCAAGAAATTAATATCAGAGGCTACAGCAAATTAAGAGGGTTAAAAATATATCTTGGTTTCTGTAGAAAGTTTAAAGCATCTATAAGATAAATTAGATTTTAGAAATGCATTGTCATAATTGTTCAGAAACGTGCCAAGGGCAGATGACGTAAGAGAATTTAGAGTTAATTTAATAGAAACCTTTTTGTGGACTAAACCAGATTAAAACAGATAGCATAGGATAATAGGAAGCCCATATGTTAATTACAATTTAAGCTATTAAATACATAAAATTTCAAGGGTTTTTGCTGACATCACAGAATTTCAGATTCGATAAATAGAGGGCAGCCATGCTAGTTTGGGCTCATCTTACCAGTAGTTTTCAGAACGGTTAGCTCATGTCACTGACAGAGCGAAAAGCTCCATGTGGTTGGTCATTGTAGTATTCTGTAGTTGTACTTTTATCTATGAAGGGGACCTAAGGAGAGTTTCTCTCTTCTCGTGAGTGTGTTTTACCTGCAATCTTCTGTGGAACTGTCGTCTGATTGCTTACCCAAATCTGGTACTGATACTGTGAAGAAGAACTTTAGTGAGGAATATAAATCTTCTGTGACTTGTTGCCTTACAACACTGAGTGGATAATCAGACTGAGCAGGTTGGGGAGGGTCACACACTCTCAGAATGAAGATTGTGATTTAAAAAACAAAGGACAGAGAAAATGACTCATCAGTCACCAAAGTTGAAGTCTGCAACGAGTAAAAAACATGTGTGACGAACAAAAACACATACAATATTACGGGTTAACACCTTATTCATGTGATAGGGAACGAGCCATATGGTTTGGGAGGTGTGCATATGCTGAAATTTAACACTTGATTGGCTGATTATGAGACTGATCGAATCCCCAATAATATGTCAAATCGATTGGATGCTTGAACAAGTTCAGCTTCCTTGCCTTTAAGCCTGTTTAACTGCCGTCACATGCAGCATCTAAGTGTAGAAACCATACGCCAGTCACTAAAAGGCAACTGCAGCCTAGGCTTCATCCTCTCGGCCAGGACTGTAGGTGAAATAGAATTTGTGTGTATAATGGCTACAGCATAGTCCCCAGTATCACATCTGCTGCAACCTTTTACGCCAGCTTCCAACAGAGTAACTTTTACTAACACAACTGCAAGCTGTGTGCGCATATCAGCCACCTCGGCTCATATCTGTACACAGCAATGACAATCCCTAGATATAGTATATTAAAAAAATTAGAACTCGTAAACAGAAGCGGATGAAAGAGTTAGTTCTATACTTGTTCTACAAAGCACACTCATATCGCACATTAAACACAAAGGGCAATATAATTCAAAATTACTGCTATAAGCAGTCACTCAACACCTACTGATGACCAATAACTGCAAACAGTAATTAAATTAAATTAATCCACAACACTAGAAAGTAAATATAAATCAAAACTGAGCTACTTCTTTTAAGAGTCACTAAATCGCTACTAATGAGGACTAGAAACAATAAATAATCGGAGATTAAACTAAACAAATCTACACCACTAAAAGGTAAATATAAAGCAAAACTGGCCTAATTCCCTTCACATTCACTCAACTGCTACTGCAAATATAAGTTAAAAGTAGATTCACACTGAAGGAATGTCACCAGCAACATGAAGCTTGAGCTAGTATGATTATTTATATATTTTATAAAATAGGACAGAGAAATGAACCACCACGTACCTTAGATGATGGTAGCATGACGTGAACAAATAAAAAATCACAAGAACAGTTTCTTGTGTGTTTGTTCACGCCATGCAACCATCATCATTATCGTAAGATGTGGTTCATTAAGCTATCCTATTTTGTAATTCCTATTCACTACTTAGCACCTATTATTACCTGGTTATCATATTTACATATTTTATTAGTTTTATCTAGCTAAAAAATAAGTTTCATGGAGGAATAGGAGGTAAATTAACAATTATACAAAAAGCTGGATGGTATGTTTTGCCAAAGTACTAGTTATGGAACAAAAATAATATCTCATATTCCACACAATTAAATGCTTATTTCTTTGCATTCTTCTCTTCATTTTCAGCTGCAAATGACTCTACACCTGAGCACTTTATGCTTCAAATATGTCTGCATAGTGATTTTTTAA
>JARYHS010011613.1:0-30626 GCA_031002005.1 Vandiemenella viatica
CTCTTAATTTTCTTCCTGATTTTGTGGCATCAAGACCTTATTAAGCTCCTCTTGGGTCCAATTTACTTTCTGGTTTTTTCTTTTATTATAGTCTAGTAATCTGAAGTATAAAAAAACTTGTTGGAATTGAAAATACAACAACTAGTTTTATTATGAAAGGGGAATACCACACACTTGAAAAGCCATGTGCCAATACCTTAAAGTGAGTTTGAAGGAGAACTCGGGTCTTAGTTCAAATACCTAGACGATCTACAATTAAATGAAAGGTTACATATAGGGTAGTAGTTGATATGCAAAAAAATTCCATTAAAGCAACTTATGGTAGCACTTACCTTTGAAAATGTAGCTGGCAAAAGTTACATCAAACACATTGAAAATAAACCTCACTTAACTACCGCCAAGGTAGTGTGTTGGGGCCATTGGTATGCATTATTCTATTGATTGACGTGTGAATGGTTTACAGTCAGAAGTTAGGTTGTTTGCAAATGGGGTAATGTTATATAGTAGGCTCAAGCAGAAGCTTTAACAGCTGCAGGGGTACCTAAGCAGGAAATCTAGCTACATAGATTAAAAACTAAAGGTTGATTGTAATCATAGGCTGGGATATAGTGCTGCATGGGCCCACACTACAAAGGGGCCCACACCACAAAGGGCATGCACCACATGCAAAAGTAAAATAAAATATGTTAGTCGCTGTCTTCCTGTTGACATCCATGAGTTAATAATCATATTGTGCTTTGATCTTTCTTTATTGCGTGCTTTGGTGCTGTTGATCATCTTGATCGTTATTTTATTTTATTATGTAAGCCTACTGTTTCATATGGTTGTTAAAACTTTTGAGTTTGTAAATCCACAGGCTTTTACTGAGGGTGTTTGGTTGCATCAACACAAAAGGCAGCACTTTATCTATCGATCATGAGGCAAAAAATTGAACATGTGAGCCTCATTTGATAATCTTGTTAACTTCAGTTCGGAAACGTTATGGAAAACACATTTCGATTCTTCAGTAATTTAACTTCGTATATTCTTACTATCATTACATCATTCAATATTTTGCATTAAAAGGTCTATTAAGAGCCTGCACCACAGTTACAGCCTAGGGGCCTGATTTAACTTCGTATATTCTTACTATCATTACATCATTCAATATTTTGCATTAAAAGGTCTATTAAGAGCCTGCACCACAGTTACAGCCTAGGGGCCTGTAGATCTTGAAGGACCCGCACCACAGCTATAGCCTAGGGGCCTGCAGATCCTAAATGCGGCCCTGCTGAGATAGTTGAAGATCTGAAGCCTAAATATCTTGGTATAACATTTAATAGTTTACTCAGCTGTATAGGGAAGATTGGGCAGGTGGATGTAAGAGATTTCCGATCATTTAAAGAAGAGAGTAATGAGAAAATGTACAAGTTTTTTTTTTTTTTTAAATATTATTATTATTACTATTTTTTTTTTTTTTTTGCCAGGAATGGGATGGAATATGGTTAAGGATCTTTGATGGAATGATACAGGCTTGATGTGATTTTGGGAAACCACAGAAAATCCAAATCTGGATGACTGAACAGGGATATTATCCCATGTCCTCCTGAATGTGAGGCCAGAGTGTTACCACTCACCTACCATGCTCAGTGAGAGGGAACTTGGTTACAAATCTTCAATTGCTTAAATAGGATGGTGTAGTGTGGAACCCACATTTTTGGTATCAAATGCAGGAGTTGGAGGAGGTGCAAAGAAAGGATGCTAGATTTGCCTATGGAAATTAATGCAGAATTCAATCAGTAACTGACATGGTTAAAGGTCTGGACTGGTATTCAATGGAAGACAGGATGAGGTTGAAAAGAGTCATGGAGGTGAACGAGTTGTATACTGGTGATGAGGCATGAAAAGATATTGGTGGAAGATTTAAGAGAAGTGGTATTATATATGAAAAGACAATGACCACAAGCTGGCATGTTACTGCTACCCCCATATCCATATTATATGCAGGCCCTGAAGATTTGGTGCTACACTATCAAGTTTCCCCCTCCCCACCCTCCTCCACTTGTCCAGTTCATTTGAAAAGGCTTGCGTATAGCCCACCAATGAGATTTACGTGAATATTTTTACCTTAATCAACATTGTCTATTTGCAAACCAGTTTCTTTCCTCTCAGTCATTTCTGATGTAGATACCATTTATTCTCTCTATCATTTTACCTATCACTGATGTAAAACTTATTGGCCTGTAATTTTAAAGTTTATTTTTGCCTCTCCTTTATGAACCAGCACTAAAATTGTATTTTCCCATCCCCAAGTCAACAGCAAGCCTACAGACTCAATTTCAATAATTTTTCAAGGTACGAGACGATGATGTAACCTGCTATTTTTTATACATCTGTAGTAATATTATCTACATTGACTCTTTTCGCTTTTTTAGCATTCTTATTTCCTTCATAATTTACTGAGCAGCTATTTCAAATTTTGTAGTTTGCTCATTTCTACTAATATGGATATGTTCCTTTAAACTACTTCCTCCCATCCCAGGATTATAGACCCCAGTGATCTTATTAAATGTCACTCAATATCTCTGCATTTTGAAATCCATTGTCTGGATACCTTTCCTTCCATCAGTTTTCTATTGTAACTATGTACGTTCTCACGGCGACAATGCTGTATAAAAAGTTCTCAGGATTCAAGCCACGTCGTAATTGAGTCATCTGGCGATGTTTCGGAAGCTTTACTATCCATTGTCAATCCCCACTTACCATCACTGAAGTCTGCCATACTGTAGTCCATTATATAGGGCCAGCAGCCGGGAGTGGAGGGGAAGCGCTTGGAGGGTGGTCTAGTTGGGCCCAGTTCGCTTGGTGATGTCATGATTGGGCCACTTCTATGCTCTAATATGGCTCAATCCTGAGTGGCTTGTAAAATCTAATTACTGACTTCCAAGTTCAACTAAATTGAGGCTCTGATCATGATTAATAACATTATTACTAAGCCTAATCTCAGCCTCCATGACAACCTGTCCTAAAAGTTATTTGAATTACAAAGGCGTGTCATTTTGTTGAAGCATGGCTTGTGTCCATACTAAATGCCATGTTCAGCCATAGCTGATATTTCTTTTGTCTGCTTGATGTCACCAAGCGAGAGTGTCCAACTAGACTGCCCCTCCGTGTGCTTTCCCCTCCACTCCCAGCTGCTGGTCCTATATAGTAGACTACGTGCAACAGACTTCTCTGATGTTAAGTGGGGATTGACAATGGAAGCAGTGCAAGCTTCAAAACATCACCAGACAACTCAATTATGATGCGGCTTGAATCCCGAGAAGTTTTTATACAGTTTTCTATCAAACGGGAAAAATTTCTAGATTCCCCTGCAACAATAATATTCTTCAAGAACCAATCTGTAGCCTCCTTTTTTGCTACTTATTATTTATTTCATGTGTCCAGGACATAACATTACAAGTTGAAACAAATTAAAACAAATAAAATTAAATTAATTACAATCAAGATTATAGAATACAGTAACAAATTTAATTGAATGTGTAGACCAGAATTCTATAATCCTGATGGCCATCTCATTTGCAGGTTTCATGTAGTTTTCTGCATACCAGGAGATTTTTTGGGTCCTGCAGCTCACCTCAATCACATAATTTGTTTGCCATAGTGTAACCCCATTTCTTGATGTTGGATCTGCATCAGGACACTTCAGTTCTCAGTCTATTTAGTACCTTCCATGTTGCATATGGCTGATTACACCCCACGGCCAGTGCCTCCTTGACATACCAACAGTGCCCTTCAGGTAACAAATTTTGCCTTAGTCTACACAGCGAGATCCAGGTGAAGGTATTATGGCTGTAGTTGTCTGTATGATGCTTTTTCTTGACTTTAGCCTTGTGAGTTGAGGTTTGTATCCAAACAAATGGTGTCTAGGGTCTGTTTCCTGTTTCTTCTTATCCATTACAGCAGCAGGTTTTCTTTGATTATCTGCTGTTGCTATACCCATGATTTGATATATTTTACTGACAGGTGTAGGTTTCAGGCAGCCTGTTACAATATAACCAGTATCATTCAGGGCTACATCAACCTGCTTAGAATATGCAGAATTTTGTCAAACTGGTGCTGAGTATTCTGCTGTGAAGAAACTGAGTGCCGGGGCAGATGTACAAAGTACATATGCCTGTGCTCCCCAGGTGGTACTTGTAAGTTTTCAGGTGATGTTGTTCTGGGCAGATAGTTTGAGTTTCAGATCCACATAGTAGGCTATGAATGTAAGAGAGTTTGGAGTATTCCAATGTAATAGTTGTTGTCCCCACCAGTTGATTATTAATTTCCTTAGGCTTCTCCGTTTCTCAAGTGGTATGTGCAGACCAAGGTTTTTCCAAGTTTTAGTCAAGTGATTAACATCATAGTACTAGGCCATATCTTCAAGAGCTGTTGACAGGTTCATCTCCACCACTTCAGAGGTTGTGCCTTGAGATGCAATTGCTGTGTCATCTGCATAGATGAATGCTCTTGTTCTGGGGACGATTGGTTGATCATTTGTGTATATGTTGTACAAGAGCGGAGCACACTACCCTGAGGAAGGCAATTCTTCTGAGTCCTCCAGCAACTCTTCTTACTATCAAGGATGACATAAAATCTTCTGTTTTGTAGTAAACACTGGACGACTTGTATCAGTGGTAGTCTTTTGTGGTGGAGTATTTCTTACTTAGGAACAATTTGTGGGTTTCTGCTGTGAGATCGATGAATGTTTCTTTTCATACCTGTCCTCTATATACGTGTCCAAAGTTAAGAACTTGGCTGCAGCATGATTGGCCAGGTCAAAAACCAGCCTGCTCCTTTGTGAGGATTTTGTCAATGCAATGTGAGATATAGTTGAGGAGCAATCTCTCAAAGGACTTTGTCTAAATGGCAAAGGAGTGAAACTGGTCAGAAGTTTTTTGGATCTGCTGGTTCCTTTCCAGGCCTTAGTAGTGCCAAAACTTTGGCGTTTCCAACAGATCTTGTGAGTTGGAGGTGCAGGCATTCATTAAATTCAAAATCCACTGCTTTGTACCTGGGCCAAACATTTTAATTTGCTCTGTTCTCAGATCGTCTAAGCCAGAAGCTTTATTAATCTTCAAATATTTGCAAAATGGCTTCCATTTCCATGAGACAAATGGAAGTCCCAAGATGGTTCTTGCTTGCCAGTGTGTCTTTGGAGCTTCCTGTCTTCAGATCTTCTTCTAATCTTTCCATTCAGCAGCATTTGGTGTGCTATTTGATCTGGATTAACTATAAAAAGGCTAGGCAGAGAGCTAGTTGGATCGATATTGCAGTTCTTCAATAGTTTCCAAGCCTTACGACTGTTCTGTTTCATGTCTAACTTTGACATTAAATTGCACTATTTATCTCTTCTAGAAGCAGATGCAGCATGTAGAAGATTTTCGCCTGTCCAGATGGTTTCTTCAGAGAAAGGATTTTCTTCATATAGGTTCACTCAAGAAGAAACTTGTAGTCATTATCTAGTCCAGGTATATAAGTTGTTCTGCAGCCTCGAGGAATATGTTTGTATGAGATGGCTTTAACTATTTCAATAAATTTTCCGTATGTCTTTGGAGATGGGTAAAGTTTTATGACTTTTTTCTTCTAGTTCTAGTGAGAACTTTCCAATTGTGATCAACTGAAATTAAATTATCTTTTAAACTGAGCAGCCTCTGGCATCATTACAGTTTCAATAGTGCAGATAATTGGTCTGTGTTGTGCACATTGGATTGGCTCCATAACATTCTTCTTTGCCTGTTGATCAATGTCCCATTTGTTCAACTCATTCTTCAAGGTCCTCTCTATTTTTATCAGTCTCCCTGTATCCCCAGGATGTGCTGTAGGAATTGAAGTCATCCATGACAATCTTTGTTTGTTGGGAGTGGAAGATACATGATTCTGTGAATCTGAATTTGGCATTTGGTGGCTTATACACTAATGGCATGGTGCATGATTTTCATTCGGTGGTCAGTATCTCTATTTTGCCATCTGAGGTTACACCAGTTGAAAGAATCTTTAGATCTGGTTTGGTGAAAACTATTAATAATTCCTTGTTTAGTTGTGTCTTAAGTTAACTTGTGTTCTGATTACTATCTTCAACTTAATCACCGCCCTAAATAGTATAAAGGTTCTGTACTCCTCTATTTTCTGTTTTGGAATAAATATTTCTTCACTCTTTTTTACAATCTCCTTAAACTCTTTTCACTTCAACTCTACTATACTTGTGCCACCCTTCCATTTGTTCAACCATTCGCTGAAATATCCTCAGTTCTAAATTTTCACCTTTTTGTAACTGTGCCTATGTCCCCTCTTCAATTCTGGTTACTGGTTTATCGAATCCTCTTATATCCATCAGAACTGTTTCATGATCACTTATTCCTTCAGTTACTTGACACCCCACAGGGTTATCACCATCAGACTTTATTAGAATTATATCCAACATGTGTTCTGCTCACCCACTTGTCCCTTACCTTACTAAGATATTTGCAAATATCTACATCTACATCTACATTCATACTCTGCAAATCACAAACATTGTGGGTGGCAGAGGGTGCTAAGCACCAATCCTAAACCCGCCCATTCCAATCCCTAATAGTGCGAGGAAAGAAGGAATACATATAAGTATCAGTACGGCATCTTATTTCTCTAATCTAATCCCTCCGGTCCTTGCGACCTAAATAGGTTGGCGGAAGAAGTATTCCATTGCACTCGAAATTTAAATTTTTTCGCATATTCTCCAATAAATTCGAACGCAAGCTACGTCGTCTGTCTTCCAAACTAACCCAGCCCAATCTATGTATCAATTCTGTGATGCTTTCATAAGGGCTGTAACAACAAGTCACGAATCTAGTGGCTCTCCTCTGCACCCTCTCAACTGAGTCAATCAGAACCTTGCGATACGGATCCCAAACCTCACAACAGTAATCCAGATGTGGACGCACTGGTGTTTTATACGCTATCTCCTTTGTTTGAGCATTACAATTGCTCAAAATACAACCTATGAATCTTAATTTAGAATTTGCCTTGCCTACGATGGAAGTTATGTGCATGTCCCATTTCATGTTGCTTTGTACTATCACCCCCAGATACTTCACAGAATCAACCATGTCAACAGGTGAATTGATTATTTTGTACTCGTGAACAAACTGATTCTTCTTGTTACTTATCCGCATTGCCTTGCAGTTTTTGCAATTAAGTGTAAGCTGCCATTTACGGCACCAATCGAAAATAGCATCCAAATCACGCTGAATTTCTAAGCAATCGTCAGAGTACCTTATTTCCCTATAGATAACCACATCGTCGGCAAACAATCGCAACCAGCATTTGACGTTGTCACCTAGATCGTTTATATATATTAAGAAAAGAAGTGGACCTATTACACTTCCTTGAGGAACACCCGAAGTAACATTTATCTTAGAAGAGGCTTCCCCGTCAACAATGACATACTGTGATCGACCAGTTAGAAAATCCCGTATCCACTCGCAAATCTGAGCCGAAATACCGTAAGCTCGAATCTTCGCTAAGAGTCGGTTGTGTGGCACAGAATCAAAAGCCTTCTGAAAATCAAAAAAACTGCATCAACTTGCGAACCTGCATCGATAACTTTCGTTATGTCGTGGGAAAATAGGGCCAATTGTGTTTCACACGATCTCTTCTTCCAAAATCCGTGTTGACATGGTGTAAGTAACTCGTTCTCATCTAGAAACTTCATTATGTTCGAGCATACGACATGTTCCAGAATTCTGCTGCAGACCGATGTTAGAGATATGGGTTGATAATTCCTAGGATCACTCCGATCTCCTTTCTTAAAAACGGGAATTACTTGGGCTATTTTCCAGCTAGAAGGTACTTTTCTCTCTTCTAGTGATTTACGGAATATATCTGACAGAAATGGTTCAATATCCTCCGAGTATTCAGAAAATACTCTTACCGGATACCATAAGGACCTGGCGCTTTACCCCACTTCAGGAGTTTTAATTGCTTTACAATTCCTACGCTATCAATTTCTATCAGACCCATCTCTAATTCCACACGATGTGGTAAAGTGGGGATATTTTCCATGTTTTCTTGCGTGAATGAATTTTTGAATTCGGTGTTAAATATGGTAGCCTTGTCGCGGCTGTCTTCAACCTCCCGTCCATCTTTTATTAGAACTGGATTATTGTTCCCACTACAACTAACTTTTTTTACATACGACCAAAATTTCTTAGGGTTTTCAGTGAGGCTCTTAGAGAGAGAATTTTCATGAAAGTTATTAAATGCCTCATGCATCGCATTCTTAACATGTCCCCTTGTCTCCTCTAACTTATCTAAATCAGACCAATGCATTGTCCTTTTTGATCATGCATGTATCTTCCTTTGCTTCTTGAGTAACCTTTTAACCTCCCGTTTATACCATGGGGGATCGTTCTCTTCCCTGATTGTCTGTTTTGGTATATGCAAGTTCATACCTTCCCCGAGTATATGTAGGAATTGATGCCACCTCTCTTCAATGGTGCCTCCTGCTGCTAAGAAGGTGTGGTAATTATGCCTCAAATACTCTCTAAAACACTCTTTTGAAGCCTTTTCGAATCTGTAAACGATCCTCTCTTTTCTCTTTCTGCGTGTGGTTGTTAGTTTTACTGTAGCAATTACAGCTTTGTGATCACTTATTCCTGCGGTGGTAGAAATATCCGTGAATAGTTCGGGCCTATTTGTAACAACTATATCTAAAATATTTTCGTTACCATTGAGGCATCGCGTTGGTTCAGTTATGAGCTGTTCAAGATGGTGATCTGAGAAGAGGTCTAGAATGATTTTGCAAGCTGCTTTATCCCTGCCCCCAGTAACGTGAACGTAATTAGTCCAGTCGATATCTGGCAAGTTAAAGTTACCTCCTAGCATTATTGCATGGCCCGGAAATTGCCGTGCTATATTATTTACATTATTTCTCAAGGCCTCGGCAATATTTATGCTTGCATCGGGTGGACAATAGAACGAGCCTATCACAAGTTTTGTCCTAGCTACATTGAGCTTGATCCATATGATTTCACAGACAGTATGGATATCTATTTCGCTGCATGGGAGGTACTTACTAACAGCTATAAATACACCACCTCCTTGGGAAAGCAACCTATCCTTACGGAAAATGTTCATGTTACTATTAAAAATTTCGGCGGAACTTATATCCGGTTTTAACCAACTTTCTGTGCCTATTACGATATCAGCATCTGTACTACGAATAACGTTTTCGAGTTCAGGCTGTTTATTACAAACACTTCTGCAGTTAACTACTAGAACTTTTAATGCCCTTATGTTATTAATCTTATTTGCTACCAGTTGACACCTGGTAAATTTAAACCCCCTCCAATAATGAGCAATCAGATCTCATTTCTGAACTCTGAATATGAATTTAGTTTCTTCCCAAGATCATCTTCATCCATTATTATTCCACTATGGTAAGCAGCTAGTATTCTGATATTTTTCACCTTGAAGTTACCCCCAAGTAACACGGTCAATATCTATGAACACCTGTGAACTGTAGTAGTGTTTGCTAACCAATATGAAAACTCCTCCACTGATTGTCCCTCTATCTCTGTGGTACACTTCAAAATCACTTCTAGTCTTTATACATTTTTTGCTGCCCTCCTGCCTTCTTCTGTGGAAAGTGATAGGTAAGTAAATTGATACTACTTTATTTTCTTTTATTCCTCTGTTATATTAATAATTACTTATTATAACTGAGTATGGTAATCTTATTAATTTAAATAATTGTACACAAACAAATGTATCATTCAATCATGCTTTTGAAAAATCCCTTTTAGTAAACACATCATAGTTCTTCTCTTGAATTTTGATTTTGTCCTATTCTTATCTGTGGTTCTTTAATACCAACAGAATCCCAGAAACCACGATCACCGAGATCATGAAAATTATCTGGCATTACATCAACACTGCTTAGGATTTTTAAAAAAGTCAATGTTTAGCTGGTTTGCTTTCACAGTTGGCCAATTTATTTTTCTTGAAGATGGTGTTGGATTACTGTAAAATAGATCAGAAGAAACATAGTAAATATAAATCATTTTAAATATAAACTACAGAGACATTGCAGAATCGCTGTTCTACTAACATTCTTACGTTAAATATTCAGAGTATTGGTAATAATGAGCAACTGTAGGTTGCATCAGAATTATGAATGGAATGTATTAACCAGTATAAAGAAAAAATTTTTATGGTATTTTATTTATCACATTACATATCTAAACCAAACTTGAAAAGTAGCAAAATAAAATTATTACCTAAATACTCACCCAGTTTTAACAAAACTGAGGCATATTTCAACCATCAGGTTCATCATTTTTTTGTCTTCCTCTGCCTCAAGAACTTTTATACCATGTTTCTCTGTCATATTCAGAATATATGCAACATCATCTGCATGACTGGCACCTGAATACACATTAATAAGCTTCAGTCTATTGATATGACAAATTCATTTTTAACAGGAGATTTAAGTGTAACAGTCAGGTACAATATATGTTTAATAGAGTTTGGATCTAAAGGGCTTGACCGTCATGTGTAGTATAACAATGTTCATTGCTTAATAGTAATAAATTAGTTTGGCACTTGATTCTTAGTCACTAAGGAAATCTGAATTTCAGAACAATCTTATTTGACAAAAATAAATCATTCTTAATGGAAAGCATGGGGAATAAATTTGGAAGCAAGCTGTGTGTGTTTGGAGGTTTAAATAGGTATCACAAGAAAACTACCACAATAACTGGGACAGTGTTTTAAAATTTTTGGAGCTTATGGTGTAGATTAAAAATCTGCAGAAATAACTAAAGTCTTGTATGTACTGAGGGATGCAGCAAGTAATTAAAATCGTTTCTGTATGGAATAATTATGGACCATGGATCACTCTGAATTTGAGATGAGCACTCCTTTCAACAAAAATTGAAAATTTTGGATTGTTTGGTTTCTTGATTTTGGCTATTGATTTATTCAGTTCTCTGAAATTTAAAACATTAAAATTAAGAGAATGCATCAGTTAACGTAATAACTATAAGAAATATTTAAACTACACAAACATTTTTGTACCTCAAAAGCCAACAAAGGTAATGTTACTATACTATGGTTTACATTCTGTTACATTATTCTACATTTTTTGTAATACAGAAAGTAAAAATAAATGGAATATATTAATCAAACCTCTACTTCATAGATACACTTCAGAAATTGTAGATTTAATTTAAGGTAAACATTCTTGTGCTTAATGTCTTTATTTTTAGACAAAGTAATTACAACTTTCTTTGGTAGCAAAGCAAAATAGACATTAGACCAAAGACATTAAAAAAAGTGTGTTTGAACTGTTCATAAACTGTATTAGTTATAATAATTTTCATAGACATTATTTAGTGGGATGCAATCTTATTCATGTGTAATGGGCACTATAATATGAATTTGTTTGCGTGTAAGTTGAAATGCAGCCTCAACACCATAAAACTTGACCATTCAGATGGCAGTCCCATAATGTGAACCTTTTAGATGAATTTGTACTCTGGCAATGAAAATTTGTACACACATTCCATGGGTGAAATTATTTAAGAATATTTATTTAATTTAATTTAATTACAATGGAGCACATGCTCTGGTGGCAAGTTCCCTACATACCCAACTTACACTATCCTGCACCCACCTACATTTGCCCTCTACAAATTTTAACTTTAAATTCTATTAACGTTTTTGGTAAGTTATTCATCATTCCTCTCGGTAACTCATTCCAATCCCTAACACCCTTACCTAAAAAAGAAAATCTTCCCACACCCTTGTGCCTGAAATCGAGTGCCAGCTTGTGGTCAAGGTCTTCTTTTCCCCTCCATGATCTACTTTTCGTACCTACTGCAATATCTTTCCATGCCTCATCGCCAGTATACGCCCTGTACACTTCCATGACCATCCTCCTCCTGTCTTGCAATGAATCCCATTCCAGCTCCTGTACCATATCTGTCACTGATTGCATTCTGTGATAATTTCCAGAAACAAATCTAGCAGCCCTTCTTTGCACCTTCTCCAACTCCTGTATTTGATACTCAAAATTGTAACATAGTTGGCCTTATTGACAACTGAGAAAACGAGAAGGAAGAGTGTTTGGTATCGGTTTTAGTAGGTTACCCAAAGTAATATTTCCACCAAAAGATAACACTAATCAGGTGTAGAAGAGAATGTAAGACTCACATTGGTAGTAGTACGAATTTTCGGAAGGAAGTTATGAGCAACCTTTAAGTCCGAACAGAGACGTTTTGTGGCAGTGATGACTCAACAGCCGGCAGGTTCATAGAAGTATGAGAGAATGGTAATAAATGAATTAAGATACCAGGATGAAAGTATCAAATCTTTGTTTAGAAGTACAAAACATGGTTTCCAACGGAATTTAGAGAAAATATGACTAATTTTAAGGTACTTTTTCAATAAAGGAAAAAATAGTAAGTCGAGAATAAAATCAGTAGTCAAAATAAAATTATGTCTGATTAAAGGCCTTCTTGTGAAAAGATGATGACAACAGTTTGAGATCGTTGAGTTGAGTAGAAATATTTTAAAAGTAATTTCAAAGCGAAAGCGGTTAAAGCATCGTAGCTAACCACGTTGTCGAGAATGGGTAGAAATGAAAGTTGACAAAGAGGAAAGAAAAAACTAAGAAAAAAAAAAACATCTGGGAGGCACCATATTTTTATGAAAGTACAATTTTTTTAAGTAAGTTTGGCGGAAAGTTTTATCAAAACAATGCACTCTCAATGTAAGATATTTAATTTCAAAGTATTTAATTTGGATTCCATGATGGCTGACAAGAAGGGATGAAAACTTTGAGAGGCGATATCTTTTTAATGAAAGGGTTTTCGAAGGTAGTGAGATACACCAAATTAATTGTCAAAAGCTGAAGAATTTCTGATGATTAGAACACTCGTGCTAAAACAAATAGTTGGGACACTAGATCTAGAAAATAGGTTTATTTAACTTCGAAAATTAATAACAACAATAGGAGAGCAGATAGGAAAATTTTTACAAGGATAGAAAATGCTTAGGATGAGGAACTCTACGTTATCACAAAGTTTAGGGAAAATCGGAAAAACTTGTGGGGGGGAAAGCCTTTGTGAGAGGAGCTGGGAGAGAGAGAGAGCGCATAGAGAGGACGCTAGATGGAGTGGAAATTCCCATCAGGCTTGGGGGAACCTATATAAGAGACCTGAGGCGGGACCTTGGTCGCATTAGTTTCAAACTGGTTAGAGGGTGAAGGTGTGAAGTGTGGGCGGGCGTTATGGCAGTGTCGCATGGTGTGGGTGTCGCGTTAGAACAATCATGAATAAACGGACTTGGAATATTCGTAGACGGCAACTATAATTTTTGAAACAGATCATTAATTTAACAAACTTCTTTTCCATAGTTTAAATTTGACAATTTGTATGATTTTGTTTGAGGTTTCAAATGGAATGAACTTTTTATTGTGTCTCAATGGAGTGTATGTAATTATCATGGCATTAATCTGCAATTTTCGGGAACGAAGTCTTTCTGGTAACAATTCCTGTTGTCAGAGTAAAGATGTCTTGGAACTTTGAACAATAAAATACTGGACTTTAAAATCTGTGTTGAGAAAAATCTTTAGATATTACCCTTCATTGGAAAATCCCATTATTAAAACCATTTGGGTTGGCGACCGGTCTAATTAAATTAAATATTGCAGAGAAGAAAGTATAGGAAAGAATTGAGTTTAGGATCATTGGGTCTCCACTCCACCCCAATAAAAAAAATTTTCCTACATAATGTGGGTCCCATACTACACTACCATATTCGAGCAATGGCCTGACCAAAGTTTTGTATACTATAACTTTCAAATATATACAAAATGTGTACAAATCATTTGAAATAGGGCAGTTCCATACAAGTTGTTATACAAGAATATTATTACCTGTTTGTGTTACTTGTAGCTGTTTCTAAGGCTTAATTATTTGGGAAAAATAACTGCACTCTGCATCCATGTGACATGTGAGGGAGAGTTATCAACCCACAATCCCACCCCCACCCCTTTTTTAATGTGTAGTATTGAATGACGATAGCTTATATGTTGCACCATGGATTAATTATTGAACTGTCTACCATGTTAATAATTTAGTGCATTTTGCATGGCAGTCAATCTCTTATGACAAAGCCAATTTCAATTACAAGCAGTGTTAGTTATCATTCTCGTCTAGGCTGCATTTTGACTATGCACAGTTTATACAAAATAAAATTAAAAACAATTGTTCTTGGTGTAATGTCTGCTTTCCATACCTATTATTCATGAATGCTCATTGTAATGTCTACCTGTATACACTTCACCTTGAAGGTTATGTAATATGAATGGATTGGTATCATAGATAACTGTAACAAGCAGCATCTGTTTTAATTCTGGTCCATGCTGCATTTCAACTATGGACAGTTCATACAAACGATTTTAAAAATTTGTTTGTTGATGTACTTCTCCTTCCTGTTCTTACAAAAATAATATCTTGTGGGTGTTTATTGTTGAGTCCACCTGTATGAATTTCACTGCAAAGGTTACACAGTTTTAATGGATCAGCATCACAGATTTTCCCCCCTTTTTAATTTGTTTATAATTAGAAAACGTTTCTATTTGCCATCTTTAGATAGGTCTTATTTGTAGTCTCGAACTACACACAATTAGTTTTTGCCTCTCTATGATAATACTTGGTACTAGAAAACAAAAGAATAAAGTGTATCTATACACACCAAGGCCCACGCTTGTGAAGCAGTGGGCAAATGCTAATATATTATATCTGCAACTACTTATAGGGTCAAAATACATTAAGGACATTATCAGTTCTACTAATTGAGATTAATGGGTTCCTCAGTCTTAATTTTTTCATAATGTGTACATTTTCTAATATCAGAATTATTAGTTACCAAACTAGGTTTTTGATGTGTACATATTCACAAAATGTAACATTAAATCTAATAAATTAACTTCAAATTTATTTATTTTTTGAAAAGGAAGACAAAAAAATCATAAACTTGTCTATTTGCACTAAGCCATAATACAGATTTTTGTAAATATACTATACTATAGATCATCTTGAAAAATACATAATGTGGAGTCATGTATATAATCAGCCACACACAAGCACATAAGCTTGATTACAAATAAATTTTTGTTACAGCAGCAATAAAAATCTGCTCATTCTGCCCACTACAGAATGCAAGTTACTCAATATTTTTCATTTAATTGATATATAAAAGGCAAAGTTGAGGTTTTAATATTCTGGGAACAAACAGGGTTATAATGTCAATTTTTCTCATCTATACTATTATAAGTCTGTAAGCAAGCTGTGTGTGCCTCTTTATTTGAACAGGAGCTGTGCAAAAACTATGACAGCAATTTGGATGGGGTTTTCAAATTTTAGAACTAATAGTGTGAGTTAAAATGACTTATATGTACCAACTTGGTCCCGTCACTGGCACTCAATTGTCATGGAATCAAGCATATGACGCCTTTGAAAAAATGATGAAGAGGCAAATCATGAAATTTCGAAATTAGCAGATCAGCAGCATCCCCAGCAGCAAGCAAATATTTCGGAGCTGTGTGTGGTCATCCTCACTAAGGAAGCATTAGACGCCGCTACTAGTTCAGTTCTTGCTAGAGGACTTAACTTCGCTATAACACAGGCCAAAATACCGTTGGACAAGGTGATTGCTGCAGTGGAGTCCTCTGTTTCGTGCCTAACTGCTGATGATGCGCACGAAATCTGAAGTGCCACGGCGAAGATTTTATCAACTGCAAGGCCACCTGCACCGAACATCACTCGAGAACAACGTATTGCCCTTCGTCAGTTGAAAGAGAGGGATGATATAGGTATTTTACCTGATAACAAAGGCAACGCTTCTGTTGTCATGTATTCTGACGAATACCATCGGAAGGTGGAGATGCTTTTGCAGGACGAGATGTACGAGAAGTTAAAAATCAATCCTCTACAAAAGACTAGACGCCTTGTATCCACCAAAATGCGTGAAGCAACATCAATTAAACCTGAGGTGAAGAGAAAATTAATTTCCAACAATATCCCTCCTAGATTTTACGGCCTTCCCAAAAATCTACAAAGATGGTGTACCTCTGAAACCTATCATCAGCGCTCTCCGATCTCCTATGCATCCATTGGCCAGATACTTAGCAGAAAAGTTGAAGATCTAAACGAACTCTTCCTCCACCATCAAAAATTCCTCCCATTTCATTGAAATCATCAGAAAAAGATGACTAGAAGAAAATGAAATTCATATCAGCTTTGACGTCACGTCACATTTTACAAATGTGCCAGTCATTAATATAACCAGAGAGCGATTATAATTGCTCAACTTGGCACTGGAATGGGCTTCACTTACGGAGTTCTGCCTGAAAACTACCTTCTTCCAGTACAAGATTCAATTCTACCAACAGAAGGAAGGAGACACCATGGAAAGCCCACTGTCTCCAGTAGTCGCAGACTTATTTATGGAAACCTTTGAAGATGAAGTTATCTAGAATGCCCCCTTGAAACTGTCACTAAAATTGAGATTTGTGGATGACACATTTGTCATCTGGCCTCATGGAATAGAATCGCTTCATGTCTTCTTCAATCATTTAAACAGAGCCCATGACAAGATTACGTTTAATATGGAGATTGAAACCGACAAGCAACTCCTGTTCCTGGATGTTTTAGTTACAAGAAATGATGATAGATACTTGGGCCACCGACAGTGGCGTAGCTAGGTCAACAAGGGCCCCGGTGCAAAAAAATTATTTTGGGCCTCAGGCCAGATGGGCGACATTTTTTTTGCTTTGTGTTGCTGGTAGGGGCCCCCTGAGCTGAGGATGGGGGCCCTTGAGTTATGCTTAGGGGCCCCCTGAACAGTGAGGGCCCTTAGTGAGGGGCTTTCTGTGTCTCAGGGGCACCCTTAGACGACTGTAGAGCTAAAAAAAAAAGGCGCCAGTTTGCCGTGAAGGCTCGTGGGCCCTTTGAACTACGCTTGGAGGCCCCAGAAGTGCACTTTGGGGCACCCAGGTATGCTTTGGGCCCCCCAGAGGTATGCTTGGGGGCCCCCTGAGCATAGGGGCCCCGGTGCACTGCACCGCCTAGCCCCATAGTAGCTACGCCCCTGGCCACCGAGTATACTGAAAACCAATGCATACTAAACGGTACCTCCACGCCAACTCTCACCATCATCCAGTGATCAAAAGTGGAATTTTAAAAACATTAACGCCCCGCGCATCCATGGTATGCGACGAAGTGAGTATGGTCACTGAAAAGAGAAATTTAAAGGAGACATTTGTAGCCAATGGCTATAGCATAGCTGCTTGTAATAAAGCCTTGGCATACCTTAATCACTTTTTCACACTGCAGCATCATCAGTGGAGCACAGCAAACCACCTGACAAGGCAGTAGCTGTCCTGCAATACATCCAAGGAGTTATGGATAAGATGGGTTGACTGCTTAAAAAGAATAATATCTGTCCCATATACAAGGCCCCTAGGAAATTATCCAGCATCCTGACCAGCGTTAAAGACAAGAGAAAACATTTGCAAACAGGAGTATATGAAATTCCTTGTAGCTGCAGTAAGGTATATATTCGGGAAACAGGATGCACTGTTAAAAAGAGGCTCAATGAACACTTTAGGCATTTGAAAAATAATTACTCAAGCAAGTCCGCTGTAGTTCTACATTCAGCCGTTAGTGCCATTCAATTTTATTTGATAAGACCAGCATTATACCCATTGAAAGCATATGGTGGCCTTGGTATATAAGAGAAGCATTAGAAATACAAAAATGGCCAAACAACATTAATGCAAACAATGGTTTGCAACTTGACCATATTTGGTCATGCGCGCTCAGGAAAACCCAAGACGAACAGCCCGATCCTACCGCCTACACCGGGCGTGGTGATGTCACCATGGCGGTTTAGCGCTTGCTTCCTGCTACTATATAAGGTGATAGTGGCAACTCACAAGCAGTGCTCTGATGAAAGCCACAGTAAGATGGCAGAAACTTTAGGTTTTAATAAATCGACGCGGCTCCACCCAGAGAACCAAGGTAATACATACAGGGCATATGTTGGTGATGGGGCATGGTCAGGGCCACATTTAGGCTTTGTGGGCTCCTAGGCTATACATGTGGTGCGTGCCCCCCTGTCGTCAGTGGCCCCTCTGACCAGGGGCTTAAATTCGAAATTCAGCCCCAAGAAATTTATGGGCGGCCTTTTTTTTATCTCTACTACTTGTGTTGTGGGCCCCCCTTTGTGGTGTGGGCCCCTAGGCTACAGCCTATGTAGCCTATGCTTAAATGCAGTGCTGGGCATGGTGAGATATTGGTCAAAGAATTAGGAATAGTGTATGTAAGGGAAAACATGACCATGACCACAAGTTGGTGTTCAATTTCATTCATAAGGGGGTAGGAAAGTTCTCTTTTGTTGGTAAGGGTATCAGGGATTGGAACAAATTACTAAGTGAAGTAATCAGTAGATAATGTACCAAAAACGCTTAAGGAATTTAAAATTAAAATTTGTAAATCATAAAAATAAATGGGGGAGTCAGTGACTTCCTAATTCACAAATAAAAAGTTTCGAGTTGGATGTTTTTTTGAGCAGGTCTGATGACATGTAGGTGGTCAGTTACATCATATACGACAAGTAATCAAGAATCAGATGTGATGGACATCACATCAATTATAAAAGAAAATGTTAAAAAATAAAATAAAAAGGAGTAATTAGATGGCTGGGAGAATTGACACCGGAGTATTAGCTCCATTACAATTAAATTAATAATAATAATAAATCGTGCAGTCCTCTGAATCAGCATTTAAAAATGGAACACAGTAAGGTAAAGGTAAGATTTTATTTCTCTTAAACATTGTTACACCTACTTACATCACAAAAATAAAACTCTTTCTAAACAATTTTTTTTTCTTCTCACAATAATTATCTCTACAAATTAGTATAGTTAATTTTTCAGATAGCTTTTCTACTATTTCATAAAATGTATAACATTAAAATATGAATGAAACAAAACTCTCGGACATCAGTATGAGAAAGAACCTAAGGCAATGACTTAATAAAGGAAAAATTTTAGAAGACATTTAGAATTCACTCCTCTCAACATTAATATTTGGTAATAGAATAAAATCGGTAAAGAATTTTTACACATACCAAAGCACACAAGCGTGAAGCAGAGGGCAAATGCTAGTTTAGCTATGAAACCATTCTTTATGTCATTATAGTTATTAACTGCATGAATTATTCCTTAAAATTTGTCACAGTTGATTAACGCCTACCTCAATTCCAGTCAGTGAATTCCTAATTCACAAATAGAAAGTTTCGAGTTGGATGTTTTTTTTAGCAGGTCTGATGACATGTAGGTGGTCAGTTACATCATATACAACAAGTAATCAAGAATCAGATGTGATGAACATAAGAAGGTTCAGTAAACCAATGACCAAGAAAAAAGTAGAATGTAGGTATAATCATTAGAAGACAATGATTGCAGAATTGAAGAGAGTTTTGAACTTTTCAGGGAAATTTTCAGCATGAGGAAGGAGTTAACCAGTATAGTGAAGAACAAACAGTTCAAAGAGGTAAGAATGGATACAAATTTTTTCAAAGCAAAAATAATAATAATTATAATAAATAAATCAAATGACCTACATAATATAGCAGGGAATTGAAGAGGCGAAATTTTGTAACAAGAAAATGTGCATTGGCGATATGCAACATTCGCATTAACTTGATCGTGTTGCCTGTGTAACTGATACCTTTTCTTGAAGATGCTAAAGTTCTTTCAACCAGCTGCAAGCTATTAGTTTACCCTATAATAGCTAACAGGTCATACATAAATGAAAGGAAGTCACTGTAGTTACGAATTTGAAATATATTCTCAAAGTTTGATGAAGTTAACACTGGTATCAGATTACACTACTGAAAACATTTAAAGCACTATTGAACTTCAAAATCACATATGAAGATGCAGATTATCCTCCAAGGCACAACACTGTAAGGAAGCATCCACTCTGGCAAACATACTTATATTTGCACCCCAAAGTTCAGAGTGAGCTTTACACATCATAACAAATTTCTTGACGTTGAATTCTAAACAAAGTTCTCCTCTTCTAAACCAGTATTAGAGCTCACAAACTATTTCTGAGGTAAGATAAGTAAACTGTTAGTAGTTACATTTTGAAATTTAACCCTCACAGAATGACGCGTACTGCTACATCAAAACTGCTTCCGCTAAACTTCCTGCTTAATAACTGTTCGAGATTGCTCAAAAATTATCCCAGACTGCTTGTGCCAGATGGCTTTTTATAGCCTTGGCTTATCTTTTGCTGAATTGCCATGGAACAACGGTATATTCCCAAGGGGAAACACTATTACTTGGTGAATTACCAAAATCACCCATTCCTGTGGAATTTTACTTGGATTTTCATAAATTTTTTATATGTTATAGTTTAATTTATTCCCAATCTTTTAAGTTATGACAGATTTTCTCATAATTATTCTCATTTAGGAGCTATTAATTTCTAAAAGTCACATCTAGTGATGCCATCACATGTTGACTCTAGAACTTCGTTTATCTTAATTTAAATTTCAAGTTACCTTTGAACTGTTAAATTTTTGTTATTAAATGAATTTTTCTCTCTCATTTAAACCTACTTTTATCTTCCTAGCTCTTTTATCTAAAAAGTTCAAATTCTTTATTTTTTCAATATCTCCTCAAATAAATTTTAAAAACATACAAAATACACCTTAAAATCATCATCATTCTCTGCTTTCTTAGAGAAAATGAATGCAAAAAATTCATTATGACTGAAAACAACCTTATTTGAATCTTATGTATTTTATGAAAATGTTTTAGAATCAATTTAAAAAGTGCTTTCTTGTTAAGAAAATGGTTACAAAAGTTCTTTACTGTACAACTATATAAGATTTGCTCCCTTCTAAACGGTTTTAGCAAGATAATGGACATATAACCAGGTTATGTTCTGAGATGAAAAGTGCTTTACTGTTGAAATGATTAAAAAAGTTATTTATTATATGCATTATATGTAATAGACCTCCTGCTGAATGGTTTAGGTAAGATAATAGATATATAACAATTGGTTGATAGCAGTAGACATTTATTTATTCATATTAATATGTAAAGTAAAGATTAAGTAGACACAACACTCAAATTTGAAGGGAGGAGGGTCACAGTGCCAAAAAACACTAGAGAAACACACACATAATTATTTTGGTTTATATACATGCTCTTGATAAAATAAGCCCTTCTGACTAAACTTGCATGAGCACCAAGCTCAATCAAGCCACATGCATTATTATTTTTGACTGTTACAAAATGAGGGAAAATGATGAGAATTAAAAAAAAAAAAAAAAAAAACACCACAATATTGGTGGAAATGTTATAAGTAGATAAGAAATTAATCATAAGAAAATAAAAATTGACATATATAAGTGGTAAAAGGTGTTACAAATACTTAAAAATAATATTAAAAAATGAATATAAATGATAAATGCAAGTGATGGATTTACCTTGGTGAGGCAAGTGAGAATTATCAAGTCTTAAGGCTTGTGGGGTGTTTGGCACTGAAAAGGTTTTGGCAGGACAATTTGAATGAGAATGTGGTTTCAGAGAACTCTGATGACTCTGACTATGAAAGATTTTTGAGGTCTTAAGAGTTTTGGTATGGACAGGAGCAGGGTGGTGTGGATTTTTGGAGTAAACAGTTTGATTATGACCATTTCAAGGCACAAATAGTTTGTGGGGAGAATAATGTTAGAATTCTGGGAACTGATTCAGCTGTAGGAATTCTGAGGAATGATTACATGGTATAAGGGCTTGTGTCTCGTTGTAAGGGGTAAAGGATTCATGATTGTAGAAGATGTGTCTGCCTTGGATTTCTAGGCTGTTCACAAGAAAGCATTTGGTGTGATAGGAGTTACAGTTATTAAAATGTAGATACAGTTGCAGGTTTGTCAATATACTATGGACAGAGGTGTCTAAGCAGCAATTTATGCACAGAGTTCTAAGCAAAGGAAGGTAAGGATGTGATATTACTAGGTGTGTTCACAAACTTTCAAGACTGATTCCATTTCCTGAGTAGGGGGATTGGAGTGGGGGGATTGCTAATGGTGTGAGTTCATGTCAGTGACCCCTGTCAAAAACTCGGAGAGTCAAAAATGCAGCGTCATTTGTAAAAGTGATATTTGTTAAAGTTCTGTGCAAAACTGAACAAAACTGCTAAAGCGACTTTTGGTATGATTCAAGAGGCATATAAAGAAGGAGCCATGTCATGAGTAATGCTTTTCATGTAGAACAGAGGGACGAAGATGGCTGCGAAGACAGTGAAGACGATTACCGTGCTGGTATATCTACAATGCCAAAACAGTGATTCAAAAAAAGTTTGTTCCTGCCAGACAGACAGCCACAGGTCAGTTTTATGCTGAAGTGCTCCACTGTTTGAAGCATCGGATCCATCACATCCACCAGGAGAAAAAAAAAAAATTGGGTTCTTCACCTTGACAATGTGCCCTCTCACAAGTCGCTCGCCGCCGGTAAAGATTTTTCCAAGTTCAATATAACAACACTGCTGCAGTCATCCTATAGCCCTGACCTAGCTTCCAGTGACTTCTTTTTGTTCCTCTGAATCAAGAGACACCTGAAAAGGAAGTGATTTGACACAATTCCAGCAGTCCAAGCAGCTTTGTCAATGCCCCTTGAGAGCATTCCGCGCGAAGAGTTCCAGTTTGGAAAAAGAAAGAGTGTTCACTGTTGTGCCTCATGTGTAATGGTAGATGTGGAGCTGAAGGAGAAGAGATTTTTTATTAGAATAAAGTGGCCCAATTAAATGAAGAAATCAGTATTATTGAGATTGCATGGGGGCACATGTCAGGGTAGTGTTCAAGGACAGTAAAGCTGTGGCAATATGATATATTAGTGCAAATGGAGATGTAAGGGATCTTGGGAATTGGCAGAGTTCCTTTTGTTGGATGGTTATAAGATAATACTGCAGAGTAGGAAAAAGAGGGTCAGTACTGAGACCATTATGACTAACCATGAATTAGAAGATGCAGAGATGAAGCTAAATATGCAGCTGTGAAAAATATCTTAATTATAAAGATAATTTATTATTTATTTATTTATAAATCTTGTTTCATGGATCCCTGCTGAGGAAGGACCTCTGTGATGTGAAACATGTCATGGTTAATACACATACATACTATATGAGTCATAATCATAGTAAAAACAAGTATATGGTATGTTCCAAAGACAAATAAAGAGAATAACAATAAACATTAATTTTTACAACTGAATTTTGCAAAAGTCATATTGAATACAATTAATTAATGTGTTCAAATTCTTGAATGGATTAGAAGGAGTTGCCAATAAGATAATCTCTCAGTTTTTCTTTAAATATATCTTTATTATCTGCAGACTGTTTTATACTCTTCGTAAGTTTATTAAACAGATGTATACCAGAATAATTAACTTCTCTTTGTACTAATGACAGAGATGTTTGTGTTTTGTGCAAGAAGTGCAAGTAAAAATGGGAGTGCCACAGGGTAGTGTATTAGGACCATTGCTATTCATTATTCTAATGAATAATTGTGTTGATTGTTTACTATTTGAAATTAGATTGTTTGCAGATGACATAATGATATAAAAAAGAATCAAAATGATAGATGATTGTAAACAGTTGCAGGGTGATCTGGACGGGATATCTAGTTGGGTTGGTAAACATGGGATGATGATTAATGCAAAGAAGAGTCAGCTTAATAGATACACAAATAAAAAACAAAAGGTTAATTATGAATATAAGGTGGGGAAAGAATTACTTGCTGAAGACTTGAGATGTAAATATCTTGGCATTACATTTGATAACAAGCTTAACTTGGCAGGACACATTGGACAGGTGGTAGGGAAAGGTTTCAAATTCTGCATTTGTTGGAAAGAGTGATGAGGGGATGTACAAGAGAAGTGAGGGAATAGGGTTACAAAACTTTGGTCAGACCATTGCTGGAATATGGTAGTGTAGAATGGGACCATCATTTTACGTATCAAATACAGGAGTTGGAGAGGGTGCAAAAAAGGGCTGCTAGATTTGTCTCTAGAAATTATCGCAGAATGCAATCAGTGACGGATATGATAATGGAGCTGAAATAGGATTCATTGCAAGACAGGAGGAGGATGAGGAGGGTCATGGGAGTGTACAGGGCATATACTGGCGATGAGGCATGGAAAGATATTGGAGTAGGTATGAAAAGTAGTGCATGGAGGGGAAAAGATGACCATGACCACAAGCTGGCACTCAATTTCAGGAACAGGGGTGTGGGAAGATTCTCTTTTTTGGGTAAGGGTGTCAGGGATTGAAATGAGTTACCAAGAGAAATGATGAATAATGTACCAAAAACGTTGAAAGAATTTAAAGATAAAATTTGTAGAGAGCAAATGTAGGTGGCTGCAGAATAGGGGGAAGATGGGGGTGTAGGGAAATTGCCACCGGAGTCTGTGCTCCATTGCAATTAAATTAAATTAAAGTTATTTCTATTTCCTGTATTGAAATTGTGTTCCTATGAATTAGAAGTAAACAGGTTAAGATGATCTATGACAAAGCACATGAGAGAATATATATTCTGAGAAGTCATTGTAAGAATATTGAGTTTTTTAAAAAGTTGTCTGCAAGAAGTTCTTGGTTGTACCCTACACAACATCCTAATAGCTCTTTTCTGTGCTATGAAAGCTTTTTTACTTTGTGAAGAGTTTCCGCAAAAAATTATGCCATATGACATCACTGAATGAAAATATGAGGAGTACACCTGTTTTGTTAATTCTAGATCTACTTAACTTCTTCAGTAGTGAAGTGATATTTTAATGCCTACAGAGTTTCTCATCTATTTTAATACCAAGGAAGTTTGTACTCTTTGTTTCTAATATTGTGTTATTTTTATAGCTTACTTGTAAATCTGGCTGTGCATAATTTTTTGTTTTAAACCTAATATAATGTGAATTTGCCTTAAACCAATTTGCTACTTCACTAAGTACTTCATTTACATTAAATTCTAGATTGCTGTTTGGTGTTTTTCTCAGTCAGGTTAGTGTCATCTGGAAATAAAACACTCTTAACTTTGTCAGATAAGTTTCCAGGAAGGTCATTAATGTGCAACAACAAGAGGAGGGGTCCTAGGACAGAACCTTGTGGAATACCATGTTTTATTTTCTCCCAGTCTGATGAAGCATCTTTACTTATTTTAGGATAAAAAATGGAAACTTTTTGCATTCGACTTCCCATGTATGATTTAAACCATTTACCTGCGGTTCCATAAATACCATAGTATTCCATTTTCTTCAAAAGTAATTCATGATTTACACAGTCAAATGCTTTTGCAAGATCACAAAATATTCCTACAGGGCTGACATTATAAATGTTTATGATAATATTTGGAAACTGGGAAGAGAAGGAGTTCGGACATTTATAGATAGCGATGATTAAGAAATTACTAAGAATAGGAAGAAAGATAAGCATCTGTTTGACAATATTGTTTGGCAGCTAACACACAAAGATAGGAGTTTTAGAATACAGTGAAGGTGTAATGGTTGGCGCCCTGACACAAAACTGACTACAACACTTCAAATTGTAGACCAGAGCATGAATAAAACTTATGCTTATGTGGTTGACTAAAGAGTGTACTCATACTACATATTAAACAAGAACACATAATAAATAAGATATATGTATGGATAACTTTAAATAGGACAGCAAACAAAACTATACAAAAAATCAGGGGAAATAAAATAGCTTGAGCTAGCAAAATTCAGGTTCGCTGTCTATTAAGGGACCAAATAACTGCAATAAAAATGATTGTGATCTGTACAATATTCTTCGAACAAAACCGGATTATACACAACAAACATTTTATTATTTATGTTGACAAGATGATTGTTTATGATAGTGGATGAATCAATGTTTATTTCCAAACCTATCCTCAACAGAGAATTGTATGTGTCAAAGCATAGTGCCTTATTTAAAGGTAAGAATTAGACAGGATAGGGAAAAAATACTCATCATTTACCACAGATAAAGGCAGGAGAGTGAGAAGAAAATGTAAAAAACACAAAAACAAATTGCAAAATATTTCAGCATGAGCCTTAATCATGCGAGAGGCGAGACATATGGCTGGGGGAAAGATGTGGTCACATCCCAACCTGCAGGAAACCTCAATGCATACTGGTAGAAAAATTAATAGTTGTGTAAGGGAATATATGAAATGACCATTAATTTCAGGTATATGGTAGTGAGAAAGTTTACTTTTGTAAGTAAGGGAGTCATGGACCAGAACAAAATATTAAGGGTGGTGCAAAATTAATTTCCTTAAGCACTCAATAATTTAAAATACAGATATATGTAATACAAAGTTCACAGCTAGTAAAGTCATATGTATTTTATGATGAAATTAAAGGAGAGTAACTAAACTGATGTATGGATGTTTAGCTTAACAGTATGAGAGACGTAACAATAGTTGGCAAATTCTACAGGCTTTGCTCTTTAGGAGGCCTCACACCTTTATATAAAAGTATCTAAGTCTCAAATTATTTACTTAGAAATATTGATTTGGCTAGTTTCATCTCTAAATATGTCCTCATTATATCATGAAAAGTAGTTTCGTGAATGTGTTGTTTTATTACATATCCTAAACTTTAACACTTAAAGCAAACAATCCATATGCTATGGGCCCTGTGCTGTTTTAATCTGGCTCTGATGTTTAGATGGTTTTATACAATATGTCAATTTAGTCATTTTATCAACTACCTTACTTACCCAGGTCTGTTATTTTGCCTGATAACTTTTCTGAAAAGCTATATTTACCACGGTAGCTAAATAGATACAAATAGACAGGTGCAGAGTTGATTGCAGCTTGCATCCTTGCAGCACGTTCCACATCGACAATAAACAGCCTGTCACTAAACATCTGAAATTATAGTAAAGTCCAAAAAGGCATTAAGTCCAATTACAAAGATTTTTATCACTACAGAGTGTGACTAAACCTATAACTCTAAATTCCTTCATATCCCAGCTTAAGAGTTTCCTCATAAAATTTCAGTTACGTTTTGTTTATTTGAATGTTATTAGCCTTTGACAATCTAGTTCAAATTTAATATGAATTGCCTTTAAAAAATTCACACCATCTGTCACTTAGGAGACCAAATCTTGTAGGAAGAGTTAAAAACTTACCAGTTACCTCTTAAACTTCATACAAGGAAATGTTAAGCTGACAGGTCTGCAGATTCCATATTAGACTTTTAAAATGCCTCCTACATGGTAAAAGTTATGTGATCTAAAAATGAAAAAGTGAGAAAATGTGTAAGATTTATTCCAAATCTTAATTTTTTTTTAACTTTTATGATTTGTTGATATCTAATGATTTACCATTTAATAGACAAAAATAATTTTCTGAAGAGTCATTTGCTGACATGCATTTTAGGAGTAGTTATTCTGGAAAGCAATATTGATAAACGTTGAAACCAATTTCTCTGCAGGTAAATTTGGGGAGACTTGGCGTTATGCATTTGATACCCTTGATACATCTCTCATCTCTTTATCATGAATAAGTTTTCATGCCAAAATAATGACAAATTTGTTGATCTTTGTCCTCGTGCCTTCATATCTGTAAGTGATGGGTTTACTTTTACTATATTTCTTTGATCAGCAGTGTACTTTGATAAAAGCATTGAAGAAGAAGTAACAAAAATTATTTATAGCTCCACTTGAGATTTTTCTTATGTCAAGTGGGTTGGATTGAATAAAAGGATGAAAGTTATAGATAGATAAATTTATATATATTTAATTCATATTTTATAAATTATGTCCAAACATGTATCTGTCTTTAGAGAAAGGCAATGAAATATTGGCACCCATATTACAGACATTTACAAAAATTACATTCTTATCCTATGCCAGGTAAAAAAAAATAATCTGATGCAAAAATAGGCATTGGAGAATTTCAATGCTCCATCACATTTAGTAATTCTAGTAAAATTCTTAATCCAATTTTTTAAGAATTCCTGGGATTAATTCCATACTGTGCGAATGCAGCAAAGTCTATGTCAGTGAGACCATCAGAACCATCGAAGAGTGTCTTAATGAACGTAAATGACACTTAAGGCTGATGCAA
Organism: Vandiemenella viatica; assembly: GCA_031002005.1. Taxonomy (NCBI): domain Eukaryota; kingdom Metazoa; phylum Arthropoda; class Insecta; order Orthoptera; family Morabidae; genus Vandiemenella; species Vandiemenella viatica. The sequence goes on from JARYHS010011613.1 coordinate 28,219, forward strand.
CTGGAAAAGTCAGCAATATCTGAGCATGCTTTTGACGAAGAGCACAGAATAGGTTTCAAAAAAATGGTAGTTCTGGCCAGAGCTTCTTCCTTCTGGGACTCAGTCATAAGCGAGTTGTTGGAAATAAGGTTAAGTGATAACAACATCAATAGGGACAGCAAACTCTACCTGAGTGAGGCATGGATGCCAATCATTAGAGATCTCCAAAAAGAGTGAGGTAAATCTTCACAAATGCAAATTATACCATGGATTAAGCCAACCAATGCTTACAACCATTCAGAATGGGCCGACCAGCATCACAGACCACCAGCACATCTGGCCATATAGTCCTAGCTTCTACTGTACAGGGACTTTGCAAGTATCAGGGTAGACTGTTTCTGGTTACCTGGTACGGCTCCATATGCAGTCGGTAACATTGACACACCCAGTTGGCGGATCACGCCTACCAATTCTGCCACTCACTGATTCGACAGCCTAGCAAACGCCAACAGATGGGGTCAAACTTTTGCCAGGTAACTGCTGTGCGTGGATTGGTTGGTTCTAAAAGCATCAGCAGACAGCTACCTGGAATGGCATCATATGCAGCTGCCATGCTCTGATTGGGTGGTCCAGCAGACAGGGTCCAATCTTTGTCGAGCTGCTTTTTGTAAGTAACGGACTTCTACTAAGCCAGTCTAGGCGGTGACTTATAGCTTAAATAAACTGAAGCTTTTTGCATCTGATGAAGACAGCAGAGCCAGCTGTTGAATTGTTGTGTTTTTATGATGCTATCTGGCTGAACACCTGTGAAGCTTACATTGAAACATTTCTTCTATTCATCATCAACTATGATTTAGGTTAAAATAATCATTTTTCTGATCTGCATGCTATGAGAGTATTGATCTTATCCTTCCATCAAATAATTGTCTTGAGAAACACTATTTGTACTTAGTAGGTCATATGACAAGCAGAAAGAGGGAGAAGTTTTACTTATATTTTTTCTATTGAATTATGTTGCTGTTCATTTGTAAACCAGTACCAATAGTTTTCAATGGACATTTCTCCTCTTTTCTGTGCATAGTGGGTGTAGTTTGCGAACAGCCAGAAGTGGGTTAATATATCCTCTGGTATGAATTTAGTATGTTGGGTTCTTATATTTATAATTGCCAGCTTGTTTTTTGTCCACTTCCAAACGTTAGCTGCTTCACATTCTAACAGTTAGTTTTGTACTGTGTCTTGTGTGTCTTGCATGTTACATCTTAAGCACATGGGATAAGGAAAGACAATTTTTCCATTGGTATGTATCTTTCTATGTACAACTCTGTGCCACATGGAAAGTGTATTATTACTAATATGTTGACTGTGGATATTCTCCCATATTTTTTCCCACTCATTTCTTTTAAATGTGCACACTAATTTACTTTTGAACTTTCTTTGCATCATGCTGTATAATGTTTGTTGTTGATGGAACTGGTTCTGTTTTATTTATTTTTATGAAGCTATTTTCATTGTAGAATGAGTGAAAGTGTCTTAAGTTTGCGTTTATGTAACTGACGTCAACTAGCGATGTGTTGCTATGTGGTTCTTTTACATATTTTATACATCCTCTAAGGCTTGTTTTTATTACTCTATATTGACTATACATATTTCTCATAAAGTTTGCAGTACATTGTGTATGTATATCAACCAGTTTGGTCCTCCTTTTCATACAACATCTCAAAACGTAATGTTGGATCTTCAGTATCTGTCCCCTCAGTATATACCAGCTGATTTCCATGTCAATTTTTCTAGTTAGTTCTTTAGGTATTGGACATATGTGGGCCATGAATCATATTTTGAGAGTGCTATGGTGTTTATCAACTGTATGTTCTGTATTGGGTTTAGTTCTCTTTAGGAGAAATCTTGCAATTTACTTTGACTAGCAGCTAATATAATTCTCCAATTGGCTACAAATGTTTTTTGAAACACATTATTAAATTCTAGGCCTAAAATCTTTATTTCATCACATGGTTTTATCCATATTGTGTTGTTTAGTTCTATACCAGCACTTATATTCAATATTACAGCTTCCCCTAAATTTAATTTTGCATTCAAAACTTTTAAATGTGAGTTTAACTGTTGTATGTTTTCTAGGTCTTCCTAGTTGGTAATGATGATTTAGATATCATTGCATAACATACCCCACTGTTTTTGTTCCTCGGTACTTCAAGCCAGAAAGTATATTACGTACTGTTGCTAAATACTGTTCAACTCCAAATGCAAAAAATAACTCGGATAATAGGCATACTTGTCTAATGGATCTGGTTATTTTCACTGAATTGGTTAGAGAACCATTTATAGACATTCTGATGTTGCCTGATGTAGTATCATATAAATAAAATTGCACATTTATTGACTGATTCCCATCATTTCCATGGTCAGTTTTAAAT
>JARYHS010011614.1:0-22998 GCA_031002005.1 Vandiemenella viatica
AAAGCCTCTTTAAGTAGATACGCTCGAACACTTTTGATAGTGTCGGCAGGAGGCTGATGGGACGATAGGAGTTTGGTGACCTCTTATCCTTTCCCGCTTTTGGTATCGGTATCACCTCAGCGTGTTTCCATGTTTGTTGATATTCCCCTCTTCTAATTGATTCATTGAAGGCATCCGTGATATATTGTATTGCAGATGGGGCCATTTGGCGAAGGATGCCTCCACCAACCCATCACGGCCTGCTGCTTTCTTGACTTGTAGTCTTGCAAGTGAAGACGAGACCTCTTGGATCGTGATCTCTTCTATGACGTCCTCCTCCGGGGGTTCCGCTTCAAGGAAGCGCCTCAGGCGTTGTTCTACAAATCTTATATGTTCGTCATCCCTTGGGTCCTCAACTGGTTGGAAATTAGTTCTGAAGGTCTCTGCGAGGGCCTCAGCCTTCTCCTCAGTTTCGCAGATGTAGTTGTTGCCAACCACTAATGGCGGGATCTTCCGTCTTCGCCGGAGTAGGGCCTTAGTGGTTCGCCATGCTGATCCATCATGCAGGTTGTCGCGGTTATGCTGGTGGTTCGGCTACAATACTTACTGTGAACCTTTAAAGCTTCCGCACACTCACTAGATTCTGGTTCTTTCTCTGACGGTCGCCAACCAACTCTATTTTGGTAAATGAAATGAAAATGCACGTTCTTATTTGAAACACATGCATTTAATAGTTAATAAGATAATCTCGCTCCAACTCCCAACTTTTATGAAAGTTCACTATCGGTACTTCGATCCTTTAAGATTACAGGTAATGCCTCCGTTAAATTTAGACTGACTAACAAGCACTCTTTTCATTCAAACAACATCCTTACTAGTTCTCAGACCATGCCTATGGCTCACTACGAAACAATTCATATAAAATTCTGCAAATACTTTCTTCATTAATAAAGTTCCTTCATATCACCAAAGAAATCACCTTCTACAAAATTAATTATTTATCATAATGAACACGCGTTCTCTTCGACCCGACTGACTGTTCACTTTCACGACGGACTCATCTACTCCACGGCCAACGGCAGACTGATTGCCCAGAAGCCTAGGTGCGTCTTTCTCCCAAGCGCACCATGCTTCCGAAATTGGGGTTTACACCCCCGAGTTCACGGACCCGGCAGATGCTGACTTCACTAGACGACGACCAGTTTCAACACATGCTTTAAAACTGGGTCCTACCTCCCTAAACCCACGGACTTGGTGGATGCTGACGTCACCAGACAACTACGCAAACCGCCAATATTTAAAACTTCTCAAATTATCTTCTAAAGTAATGGGTAAATGCCATTAACCCGTTACAGGGTCCAGAGTAGAGATGAAGTTGGACCAGTCTGGTATCCTATGCTGCTCCACTTCCGCTTTGATCTCTCGCTGCATGCGGTTGATGATTCTCTTGGTAGTCGGATCCCTTGTGACGTGCCACTCCCGAGTTAGTTGATTTTTGGTGGCAATTGCCTCTCTAATGTAGGGAGGCAATTGTCTTGAACAGGGAGGTCGGTTGCGTCGTGGTCGGGTGGCTGCGTCCGCTGCCTCGTTAATCCAGTCTGCCAGGTTGGCCACTGCGGCAGACGGACCGGTGACTGAAGGTAGTGGCGCCGTTTCAATACGCTGGGAGAGATGGCCTTGGAAAGCTTCCCAGTCGATGTCCCGCAGGTTTCTATTTAGCCTTTTCATTCTAAACGAGACGTCTGCCGCCATGTAGAACTTCACGGGGACGTGTTCTGATGATAATGCAGTTTTAGTTGTTACTGCGATGTTGTGCCGCAGGCCTTTGGTGATGGCGATATCTAGTACATCTGGCAGGCCATGTCCAAATATTGTTGGTTCTGTAGGTCCCCAGATTACAGCGTCGTGGTTTTCGACGACGCGCAGTAGCCTTCGGCCGTTCACGTTAATAACACGCGAGTTCCAGGCAATGTGTTTAGCATTGAAGTCACCTGCAATGAAAAGGTTGCCCCTCAGGCGGAGAAGAGCAGAGATGTCATCTTCATGCAGGTTTCCTCGAGGTGGTCTGTATGCAGCTATAAACAAGATTCTTCCCCTGGGCGTCTCAACAGCTACACCTGATGCTTCGATGGTCTGCATCTGAGGTAGTTTTACCTCATAATGTTTGATACTGTTCCTGACAAAGACCGCGGTTCCGCCTCCCGCGGTAGGCCGGTCATATCTGTAGCAAGTATAGTTGGAGACGGCTCTCTTGATCCCCGGCTGTAGATGCGTCTCGTTAACTAGGCATACATCAACGCCCTCATCTCTTAGGAATTCTCTAAATTCACCTAACTGACGCCATAGGCCGTTGGCATTCCAAATGGAGATAGTCAAGTCTTCAATGCTGTTCGCCATGGCTTACTTGATTCCCTTGTTGAACGGCGGTTATTGCCAGCCTGACTGCCTCCGCAATCTGATGCGGTAGGTCTTGAATCAATGTAGTTACCGTCTGCAGTAATGACTGGACCATATTCAGGAGAATGGCGCTGTCTTCCTTCTGGGAGGCTGTTTCAGCTGGTTGGTTGCTCTGGTCGTCAGCTTTCTTACTCCACCTAGGCGGTTTTCTCTGGGCGGAGGTAGTCTCTTCCTGATTGTCCTTTGCCTCCTTCGCCTTGGATCGCGAGCTGGCAGGGGGGTTGCTTAGTGCTTCCGCGAAAGAAGTACCCGGTCTTAATTCTGGATTTGGTGCTTCCCCGTCGGCAGACGCTGTCGTCTCCTCTTTCTTCATCTGCTGCTTCTTCTTGAGCATGGCAATGTATGAGGCATTGTTAGCCTTTTGCCTTTCATTAAATTTGTTGAAGACCGTGCATTTGCGATAGCTCACCACGTGATCACCACCGCAGTTGACGCATTTGGGCTGGGCTTCGCCTTTTTTTAAAGGCACATTGCCGAGAAGGATGTTCGCAGGCGCACTTAACACATTTGGACGGCATCACGCAGTGGCGGGATACATACCCTACCCCTTGACAATTATAGCACTGAGGGGGTCCTCGAGTGCTGCGGAGATTTTCAATAGTTATCGTCACAGAGAATAGTGAGGTCATTTTAAAGATTGCTCTGTTCTCGATGGTATCTGAAAGGACGACCAGGAACAGGGGTACCTCTTGACGCGTTTTTGGAGAGCGTAACCGGACGACAGTCCTCGCCACCATTCCACGCTCTTCAAGCTCTTCTTTGATGTAATCCGGCGAGAAGTTGAACGGCAGTCCTCTGATGACGACTTTCAGATTCTTGTCGGCTTCTGTCGGGAAGGTGTAGAAGGGTATGCGATGCATAGCCAGAGACAGATTGATGGTCAGCCTTGGTTTTAAGGAAGAGCTTATATAGTTCTCTTCCTGCTGGCTTCACGCGGAACTCGTGCTTGCAGAGCTTCTTTAGCAGGATGCTAAGGTTTCTATAATCCTCTTTGTATGAGATGATTAGGGGGGCTGGTTTGGACTCCCTGCTGGGCGCAGTCGTTTCAGTTCCTTCAGCTTCCATATTTGCCTCTCCCTCTATGGGAAGAGGCGAGAAGGAGTTGCTTGTGCTGGGTACACTGGCAGCAAAGGCCTCAGGGCTCAGTTGAGCGGCGGGAGCAGGTCGACGTGATTTACGCCAGCCTTCTGATTCTTCAGATGCCCTTGTCCGAGTCTTAGGAGGTGGCTTTTTTGCTCTGGTTTTAACGGACACATTTGCGACCCGTTTGGACTGCGTGTCTTACTTGCCGAGACTGTCTGCAGCACGCTTGCGTGATGCAGAGGCCTCGTGCTCGAACTCCATTGCCGAAGTGTCATCGGTGAGGTCTTGCACGCTCTCTGTATACGAAATAGAGTCGAAATGTGGCATGGCTCGGTACCTCCTTTCCCCCAAGTAGCCCAACGTAGCTTTCCAGCCAATCCCCCTCCCACCACTATAGACAGAGCCACGTAGTTTATGGACGCTCCCTTAGCAAAGACACTCCGTCAGTCTTCTGCTGCCATATCTCAACTACACAAAATTTCGCTGTGCTGTCTGCACTGACACTCTATTGTGCGTCGCACATTGAGTGCTGCTATTCTTTGATGCAGTTTTTCCTGTCTGTCGACACTGACACCGCGATGCGTACGTAGTTGCTCTCGCTCATTAAGTAGACGTGGTCGGCCACTGCGTTGTCCATGGTGGGTCGTAAGGACGGAAATCACATATTTACGGCACGCTCCCTGACTCTGTGGATTCAGTAATGTTGAATTCACAAGCAATTTCCGATATGATGTCCCATGCATCTAGTTCTAACTAACATTCCTAGTTCAAGGTCTGTTAATTCATGTTGTGCGACATGCACACTACACGGCACATTTATACGTTATATGTGCTACCACAATCTCGATATTTACGTCTTCCTATCCCATGACTTTTGGTGCTTTAGTGTATATCATCCCGTTACCTAACTGATGACGGATGAGAAAATTAATATCTCACCTAAACTTTAAAAAAGAAATGCAGAGCCGGGTTAAAACACGCGAGGCCCGTATCAAATGTGAAGAAGAGGCCCTTGGTTTTCGCCGTCCAGGGCAGTGGTAGAGCTAAAAAAAAAGTCGCCTATCTGGCTTGAGGGAAAGACCCACCAGTTGGCGTTGGACACCCGTAGGCGCGGGGCCCCAGTTGCTGCGGGGCCCCCAGTAGGCACGAGATCCCAGAAGGCGCGGGACCCCCAGTAGCTGCGAGGCCCCCAGTAGGCGCGAGATCCCCAGTAGGCGCGGGACCCCCAGTAGCTGCGGGGCCCTCAGTAGGCGCGAGATCCCCAGTAGGCGCGGGGCCCCCAGTTGCTGCGGGGCCCCCAGTAGGCGCGAGATCCACAGTAGTTGCGGGACCCCTAGTAGCTGTGGGGTCCCCAGTAGGCGCAAGATCCCCAGTAGGCGTGGGACCCCCAGTAGCTGCGAGGCCCTCAGTAGGCGCGAGATCCCCAGTAGGCGCGGGACCCCCAGTAGCTGCGGGGCTCTCAGTAGGCGCGAGATCCCCAGTAGGTGCGGAACCCCTAGTAGCTGCGGGTTCCCCAGTAGGCGGGGGACTCCCAGTAGCTGCGGGTCCCCCAGTAGGAGCGAGATCTCCAGTGGGCGGGGGACCCCCAGTAGCTGCGGAACCTCCAGTAGCTGCGTGTTCCCCAGTAGGCGCGAGATCCCCAGTAGGCGCGGGAACCCCAGTAGCTGCGGAACCCCTAGTAGCTGCGGTTCGCCCAGTAGGCGCGAGATCTCCAGTAGGCGGGGGACCCCTAGTAGCTGCGGGTCCCCCAGTAGGCGCGAGATCTGCAGTAGGAGCGGGACCCCCAGTAGTTGCGGGGCTCCCAGTAGGCGCGGAACCGTAGTAGCTGCGGGTCCCCCAGTAGGCGCGAGATCCCCAGTATGCGTGGGACCCCCAGTAGACATGGGATCCCCAGTTGGCGCGGGGCCCCCAGTAGACACGGGGCCCGTAGCATTGTTTACGTGGCTAATACGGTACTGAAGAAATGTGACTCTTTCGTAACGCCATCTATGACTTTTTCTGTAAGTATTGCGTATTCAGCCACTTAGCGCGATATATAGCAATAGTGTAATGAAACCAAAGAGTTAGACTGATTACGGATTTATCGATTCTCGGAGAATATTTATCATGATGAAAATTTGTTCACTCTAGATTCACATCGTTATTAAATTAATAATGATAATTGTGAGTGGGTTATTCTCTTGTTCCCGTGTACGAATTCAAAGCCAATAGTGCGTAAGAAGTCTTAGCACAGCACTCCGGAGAAAGGAAACAGATGATTTTTGAAGCGAAAACTTATATTGTCGCGTTACGCGATGTTTGGACGGGGGTAAATCTGTGAGTTCGTTACGTCACGTCACCAGGATGCCTCCCGTTACGCGCGTATGATATGCGTAGTGGACATTTTCGCAAAATCTTTATACAAACACACAGTTTTTATCCGATTTCAAGGAATTTCGCATACCTATACTTTAAAACAAATAGAAAAACACACTTGAGGTTTATTTAAAGAAACATAAACCATATCCTCCTTTCACCCCTCACCTTAATTTCTGTCATCGTTTGTTCATACCAACCCAGTTTTTAATCCGAGTTTGATAGTAGTTAGCGCTTGTATACTTCAGAACAATAGGATCTGGTAGCTCAGCAGTTAAAACGCTTACTTCCGAAAGTTTTTTTTTTTTTTTTTTTTTTTTTTTTTTTTTTTTTTTTTTTTTTTTTTTTTTTTAACTGCTTAACGTCTCTTAACAGCGAGGTCTTTAGCGACGGGAAAGGATGGAAGCAAGGAATGGGAAGGATTCGGCCATGGCCTTTTGATGGAAGCATCCCTGCATTTTCCTGGAGTGATTTGGGAAACCATGGAAAACCGAAATTTGGATGCCCGGACGGGGATTCGAACCGCCGTCATCCCGAATGCGATGCCAGAAAGCTAACCGTTACACCACCATACTCGGTAAAATGTTATATACGATCTCGCTAGACATCTACCGACAATGCTATGTCTTACAGTAACAGCTTCCATTACTTCAGGAAATCGTCGTACTATAATTTACTTCACAAACAGTACACTAAGGGTAGATTTAACTTTGAACATAGATAATTTAAAATGTAGTATTAAACTACGAATACGAGACATTAGTAATGAATGCAAAGAACTATAGGTTGACAGAACCCTTAGGCCTAAACAGACGAGGCGTTTTGTGCCGCGCGGCGGTCGAGTCGACGGTCGAGTCGACGCATGGTCCAATGTAATTAAATGGGGCAAAACAGACGATGCCGCGCGGCCCCGGCCGCCGCGCGCGGCGCCGCGCGGCGCATGGTTTCCCCGCGACTTACGCGCGGCGCCGCCTCGTCTGTTTTGAACTCGCGGCGTGGAGGCGGCGCGGCGACACAGCCAACTGAAGAAAATAAACCAGAAATTGATTTTTCTCTCCTGTTTGTATCATTACACTTTAGTGTTCAAATGTAAAACACTTAATATGCCATTACATTAAACACCGCACAATGAAAATTCGAATTTAACTTTTTTACTTTTCTTGAAATTATTTCCGATTTCATATTATTTTAATAATACACCTTTTTAGACCTCCAACTTTAATATTTTTCTATTGATCCAGCACCGAAATATTATCTTACGTATTAACTTAATCTGTACTTTTGAACCGTAATATACAATCTGAGTGTCTGATCGTTTCCAGAGAATGTGATAATCCTATTTTTTATGACTGCGTTCTCATATTTTTGATTTTACTAAGGAAAATGAATTCACAAGCACTGATGTCGTCGTTTTTTCTTGTGCTAAATAAATAAAGAATTCAAATTTAATTACTTCTTTTTTTACTTTTCTAATAACTCCTGATCTGATTTTATACCGGTACTTTTATACATTTAAATTTGTTATCTATTGATCCAACAATGATTTTTATCTAACTTTGATCTTACTCGCATTATTATCAATAGATTTGAATCTTAAAATACAGTTGGAACGATTGGTTGGCTCCAAGAAATGTGACAAGTTGCCATAATATGAACGATATAATAAATAAAATGATTTCTTCTAACTTTAAAGCAATGACCAGTCTTTCTTCTGGATGTATGCTGTTTCTCATCACGGTTGTTTCTTTAAGCAGCTCTTGTCAAACAGCGGTAAGCAACTCATTGAAAGAGAACTAAAACATCCTCGTAAAGTTAAAAACCTTTTCTAATTCCTTTTCAATTGGGGCCACAGGGTATAAAAGAAAACTTTTTTTCACCCCGTTCTGATAATATTGGATGAATCCAATAGCGCCTATTTTTTCTTCTCCTGTTCCATCTTCGGTACAGCAACCGTAGAAGCATTACATTCTCGTCTTCTATATCCATTGTTCCAAAACAACTGAGCTATACGCGACAAATAGCGATTCCGCGAGGCGCCAGCCGCCTCGACCGCCGCCTCGTGTGAACAGTTGGGGCGGCCGCCGCTTCGACCGCCGCGCGGGGGAAGTCGCTTCATCTGTTTTAGGCCTTATTGTTATAGTATGAGTCAATTCTAAACTTTTTCTTTGTCGAAGCAGAAAATCGTGTCTAAGGAAAGTGTTAATGCGAAGGTGAGTAGCAAGTCATGTCATTGTTAGATCATGTACAGTCTTTGACATTACTTCTGGCCGCTGCTGAAATATTCTATCACTCTTATTTTGCACAATCTGGCATCAATGTCATCCCAGGCAACAGGAACGCAATACTGGCTCCGCCTCCTCGCAATTTCATTGGTGGATATTTTATTCAGAGACATCTATACTGCAGATTTTTCATTTCCATAAGTCAATGCAGGAACCAATTGGCCAACAGGTAGGAATTAAGCTCCTCCCACTGACGATTCTTATTGGCCTGAACAGTTCATCATCCCACCATTACATTTCTATAATACTTTACCAAAATTCAGATCTTGAAACGTTTCCAAAAAGTTGTAATTAACGGGATTGCATTAAAGTGAGGCAGGAAACAGGCTCAATGCTATATGTTACTACGGTTGATTAGCATAAAACTATAACGATAAGATTGTTATACTCATTTGGATAATTCCTTCGGATAATGTTTCACTCATATATCTGGTCAATCCACAAACCAAGGGATAATCATGTTCCATGAGGTAGAATTTTTAGTACTACGAAACTACAGAAACAAGAAATTATTTCGGAAGTGTCTCTCTCCAAGATGGATTGAATGAAACAGTCCTTCCTACGCCTGCGTTGTATACGCCTATTCGAGGAAAGTAGCACTGAGCTTGCAGTGGTCCTATGGTTAGCGTTCTGGGTTGCTGAGCGAGCGGTTCCGAGTTCAAATCCAAATAGTTCTTATTTTTTTTTTTTTTTAAATTTAGAAATCTATCTTTACTTGTATTTTATTTTTAAGCGTACCGAAACTGCACATTGCTTATTAGTATAAGGTATCCATGATTCTTTCCTAACTGCGTCAGGAAATAAGATAAACATCTGCGAAACTACCCAATGTTTTCGTAACTAATAGCCGACGTAAACATGAAGATTTGCGGCAGCAGAACTGACGAAAATCTACACGGTTTCAAGCCGCGCCGAAATCATATCATCTGTCCCTTTTCAAACGACACACATGTTTCCAATATATTTATTTCACAGTAGAACGATCATCGCGTTTTCAGAAAGAAATAATTTACAAGAGGAATTATTGCTCTCTTTGTAGGTGGACGATAGTGATTATGCACTATATAAATAAATGAGAGTTAATCGCGCAGAACTAAATATTACCACCGCAACAAATTAAACGACCATTGTCACTAAAAAATTTACAACCAGATTATTATCGTAGGACAAAAATAAATTCTTTTATAACTGGTGTAAGTAATTAAAGTTAATTGAGAATCGGGGCTTAAAGACCAGGGAGTTCTTAAATGACCTGTTTTCCCGTTTTTCTACAATGCTGTTAGTTGGTTGACACTATTACTTCATGATCTTTACAGGATTGGGATTCTATTAAATACTGGGTCTAATGCTCATTACTTAACAAGGCGTGAAATTACCTGCGTTATTCTTTGTTTGGAATAACATAAATAAATACAAGCATTTGGCGAATGAGGATGTCGCCGTTCGCGTGATTGTTCTTTAGTCTCCGGTATAAAGTGGAACGCTCAAGTTTTGTCACCCGTCATTAATCGACTCCATAATCTCCTTGGTCTCAAGGATTCAAACAAACACAGTCTACGGTAAAGTAAGGTTGATGATGTCTAAGACCGGAAGACCGAGCGTGGCGTGTGAGCGGTAACGTTCTGGCTCCAGGCAAATGCTGGGACGATTCTTATAGAAGGCCATGGCCGTTCCCTACTGTAATAACTTCAACATCGATGAAACGTAAAGCAATAAACAAAAAAATAAGGATAGGGAGAAGGTATTGTTAATCGATTTCAAGCCAGCTGCGACCTCCTCAATAAATTTAAAAATTCTTATGATTTTACGCCTCGTCGACATAGAGGTGATTATTGGCTGGATAGGAGTAGTGGCAAGGATTTCGGCCATGCCCTTGTAAAGAACCTATTCCGGTATTCATATGGAGTGATTTGGGAAACCTTGGAAACCACAAATATGCATGGCCGAACTTGGATTCGAACCATTGTCATTTACAGCAACGACCAACGTGTGTTCCGAAATGGTAATGATGTAGAAAAATAGATATTTGTTCAACCTCTAAAACTGTAAATAAATTAATTTGATCTTTATCTATGAATGCTTGGGAGACGTTACTTTTTGTATGCCCTCATGCAGTAACATGGATTCCCACCGTATTTTCAATTGCCAGCTGTAAGTTGGATAATTCTGAAACCAACAAAAACTTTTTGCCAAATGTGCTGCTCGTGTTAAATTATTACGTGCATTATTTACGTGTTATAAAGGTATTCTTCCTTGATGAAGGAAGTAGGAAACTTAAGACTTTTTCCTGGTAAGCGTTGCCATATTTACTTTCTGCGATGTTGCCACGATGTTCTGCCTAGTAGTCGCAGCGCTGTAGCAATTTCCCCTATACCAGAAATAGTGTCTCATAGCTGGACACACACATAGGCGAAATGAAAAATTATTTATGTTCCAGTCTCATCTAGAATATTTTCATTTAACTGATTACTTCTCTTGCAACAGTTCGATTCTGTATACAGATTACTATTCAATCACGGATTGTTGTATCTATATGTATATTTTTTCTTTGGTCATATAATTTATGAGGCACTAGATTCTGTGAGTCCAGGTGTCCTAGGTCGCTTGCGGCCGGCTGTAGTGAGCGGTCGCTTCGCATTTTTCCTGGTGTCTGGTGTTGTGTGGTTAAGTGTTTACCAAGTAGATACAACAAAACCTAGTGAAAGTCATGGAAGCAAATCAATTCGTACGAAAATCTACGATAAAATTTTCCTTCGCTTACGGGTACATGCGTCCAAAGGCAGTGGAAATCGACGAGTGGCTCTACAATGAAATCGGCTTACGAGAGGAGAGTGTTTACGGCATTCAAGTCGACTTCCTCGCCAATGAGGTGTACGTCAAGCTTCGATGATGAAGAGGAGTGTCTGCGTATCATAAAGGAGACTAATGGAGAAAGAAAATTCGTCCACAGCAACGGCGAGGTAAGCAGGCGTCTCTATAATCGCATGCTGGTCTAGGTATAAGAAATATTAAGGTCCATAACGTCCCCTTCGAAATCTCAACAAATAGCATACAGAGAGCTTTCGAAAAATACGGTACAATATTCAACGTAACATCGGACAAGAGATATGGTAGTAGGAGATTCGTGGTAGACAGTGGTATCAGATCTGTCAAAATCGATTTAAAATCCCACATACCCCTCGTATGTAAATATTGCAGGGTTTTAAGGCGCTTGTCATTTACGAAGGACAGCCGAGAACGTGTGTCATATGTAATTCCAATGATCACCTCAAGGCGGAATGCCACTCAAAGGAGACCCTTGCAACTACCATCTGCACGGCTGGCCCCCCATACAGCCATTATGGGGAGCCTCCTAAAGAAACATATGCTATTGTGACAAACGGTACTACCCGAATCAATACAACAAGAACTGATGAACCTGTGCCTAGAAATGGAAACGGAATAACCCACCAAACATCCCAATGGAGATAGAAAATTACACTTATTAGAGAAGCACCCCAAGAATCGATGTACGAAAAAGAAAACAGTCTCACAATAGAGCAAGGAAACAACAAAAATGTCAAAACACGCTCTTCCGAAACACCACTGAAAGACGAAAAAACAACCCGTGCCAAATGCCAAAACAATACCCATTGCTTACCAGTACCCTTAGAGAAAAAGGAAGCCTTATCAATGGGAGAACGAAAGAAGGAAACTACACCCCAATACCAAAAGGCCAAGACTCGAAAGGAGGAGAGTGGACTCAATAGCAGAAGAACTAGCAGAAAAATCAAGGAAAATCCCCGCCATTCAAACAGAAACAAAATCTGCTGAACTTCCCTATAGCGGAAACCACAACAAGGAAGCAAGCAACAACGAAAAACAAGACCGTCGAAACACATGACATGGATATAGCCCGTGAAGAGAATGTATCCTTATGGTCGGAAGAACTAGATGACACCGAGGAAGAAGATATATCAAATGAAGCAGAGATATGAACGATACAACTACACGTGACTGTAAAGATACATAATGGCAGATAGAAGTACAACGCGGACCAAACATATTGTGTGTCAACCCTAAATGTAAATGGATAAGAAACCCAACAAAAATACAATGCCTAAAAGAATATCTATGGGCGGCGGAGGTAGATATAGCGCTCCTTCAGGAAGTGGCCCTGGGAAGGTGCATTAAGCAATCACTGGATACAACGAATTGAAGAATCCGGCATAGATAACGGTCTAGGAACGGCAATTTTAACCAAGGAAGGGTATCGAAATCCAAAACGTCGAAATCTTAGAAAATGGAAGGGGCATAGCCTGCATGATAGCCGGAGCGCGCATTATAAACATTTATGCGCCCTTCCGAACTCAAAATAGAGAAAGCAGAAGATATTTCTACAAAACAGAGATAACCCAATTACTGACAGATACCTGCAACAGTCTAATACTTGCAGGAGACTTTAACTGCGTTCATATCTCCAAAATACCAATACCCAAACTTCAACAAATGCAAAGAACTCGAGTATTTAATAAAAAAATTAACACTTGTCAGACAGTTGGGGAAGTAAAAAATGGGCAAATTCCTGGTTTTACATACACCACTGAGAGCACAGCAAGTAGACTGGACAGAATTCTATATCTCACCTGACATCACCAGCAAAGTTTCCTCAGTAGAGATCTGGCCTTTAGCCTTTTCAGACCACAATGCATACCACTGTAAAATAAACTTAGACCCGCAAAAAATAATCAGAAAAAGGGGGCAGTGGAAATTAAATACCTCCCTTCTAACCGAAAACGAACTGAAACACGTAGTCAACGACAAGTGGAACCATTGCAAGAGGCAAAAAAGTAAATATAATACAACAATGCAATGGTGGTTGGAATGTGCAAAACCCAAACTCAGAGACGACCATGATAAACTACTCCAGACAGAAAAAGCAATGGGAAAATAGCACCAAAGAATTCCTTTTCATGGCCTTGAGAGAGCTATGTAGCCAATAACATAGAAACGTTGCAAAAACTACCGGAAAATAAAACAACTCAAAGCCAGAATAGTTAAAATAACAAGCAGGAAACTGCTAGGATATCAAATAAGAGCAAAAATGGGCTCCATCCAACAAGAAGAAACAACATCAACCTTCCATCTTGTCAAAGAAAAACAGAACGCAAAAAGAAAGCTAATAACTGAGCTAAAAACAGAAGGAGGAGACAGGACTTGTGGATCAAAAACAAATAGAGGAAGAAGTAACAAAATACCTAAGCAAAACATATACAGAAGAAACAATTGATAAAGAAGAAGTCAACAAAATATTACAATGCATCAAGCCGGTGTTATCTCAACAAGACAATGAAACCATAAACCAGAAAATAACACGGGAAGAAATAGAAAACGCCATAAGAAGAAGCCCGAAAATGAAGTCACCTGGCCCGGACGGACTACCAATAGAATTTTACATGGAATTCTGGGACTTAATAAAACAAGAATTTGAAGACATGTACAACGAGCTATTCACTACGAACACAGCTCCAACTGAATCTAGTAGAAGGATAATTATATTAATCCCCAAAGAACCAGATAAGAAAGACAAGAAAATTTTAGACCACTCACTATGCTGAACTCGGACTATAAAGTATTCAGTCGAATTATCGCCATAAGGCTTAGAAATGTATCCGAGAAAGTAATAGGGGAATATCAGACCTGTACTGGGAATGGCAGATCGATAATTCAAACAATAACAAACATCAGAGATACAATTGCACTCTCGAAGGCTGCAAACGCAAAAGCATCCGCTCCTGTCATTAGATTTCAATAAAGCCTTTGACCGCATAAACAATACATATCTAAAGTAACTATGGAAAAGATGGGCTTCAGCCAACAAATATGTAATATAATCTACACGCTGTTACACCAAGCGACATCAAGAGTACTCATAAACGGGGGTTAATAACAAAGCCATTAAGAATAACAAGATCCATACGACAAGGATGCCCACTGTCCATGCTTTTGTTCGCACTCGCAGTTGAAGCCCTTTCTAGCAGCAGTCTACAATACGGTTACTGGATTAAAAATCCGAGAGGAATAAAATTGCGGTGTGCGCGTACGCAGATGATATAAATATTATCACCACCAATCATAGACATACAGAAAATACGAGAGTTACTAAGGACTATACGAAAGGGCTTCAAACGCAAAACTCAATGTAAAAAATCCGAAAGTCTGAAAATAAGTTGGTACTATGGATGCGGAGAGTACAAGCTGGATACCAACACGTGACCAAATAAAGATATTAGGCATTGAATTTAATAATACACCACAGAAGCATCGGCTGCAAACTGGAGGACGCTATTAGCAGCAATTAGGAGCAAGATGAAAGATTCTCAAACAGAGAACTAAATACCATACAAAAAATACAGCTGATAAACACAGTTGCCCTCCCAAAACTGTGGTACCTAGCTCACATATTTCCAATACCGATTGAAATAGCAAAGAAAATGGAAATGGCGATAAATTGGTTCATACAGAGGTGGACACATTTTTAAGATCCATTACAAAATACTTAAGATGCCATATGAAAAGGAGGACTGAAGCTCGTGGATATACAAACGAAATGTACCGCCATCTACATGAGGAACATGTACAAACACCGTAAAGACATCGAAAGTAGCATAACAGGGTACACATTAAACGAACTAGAACCACGAAGCAGTACGGCACCAGTCGATATCAGCCCTATAAATGCAAATTTAAGACATTTTCGCATATTCTACATAGAAAATAGCTATTTAAACATAACCAGCGGTGAGAATATTCCAACAACTAAGAAACTGTATGACATGTTGCAAAGAGAGACGCAAAGCAAACTAGAAATTACGTACAGAAGAGACGACTGGAAAAAAAATATGGCAGAATGTTCACAATGAATACATCAATAGCCACGCACGCTCCACTTGGCATAGAGTAATACATAGGAAGATAAACTCAAATGAAAAGCTGTTCTCACTACACCTTTGCCCTTCCCCACAGTGTTTACGCTGTAATCTAGAGGATACGATACAACATCGTCTGCTGGGATGTGAAGTTCCAGACATATGGAGGTGGACGAAAAGTAAACTAGCCATAATCAATAGAACTACTCCACAGAAATTCACGCCCGAAGATATTGTTATTCCCAGATGTTACAATTTATCCTGCGACTAAAAGGAACGCTCACTTTTGGCTGTTGGGCAACTACACCCACTACGTCATCAGAAGAAGAGGAGAGATGTCAATAGAGGACTTCTGGTATTTACCTAACCATCGAACACAACAAAATACTTAAAAGGGAAAAATACAAGATAAGTTCGCACGCTTCTTGAGCGTGATAATGCCTCCATAAAACCAACAGAAGAAATAAGAGTTCCAGCACCCACAATTATCAAGAAATACCAGTAAGTCAAGACAACGATGGTGAAGCAAGACGGAAGATACCGACTCCGAAGAAAAGACGCCGGTAAGAGATGTTCCCACGTCAGAACCGACACCCAGCAACGAACTGAAGTGCGGATTGACGCAAGAGGAAGAAGAGACCCGCCGACAATGAGTACGCCCCCAGAGGCCTTGCAGCCGCCACAGTGGACCCCTCGAGCTTCCCATACGTCGAAAACGAGTGAAGAGTCTGAGATGAGACAAATTGTAATCCTTTAGATTAGTTATGACCAGAAATCCAGAAAGAAATTCTGTTATTCAAATTTGTAAAATTTGCTGTTATGAATGTCTAAACTGTTTGTAACAATAAATTGATAAACAAAAAAAAAAGTGGTAACGTGCTGGGCTGTCAACGTGCTGGTTCTCGGTTCAAGCCCAGGTGCTGTTATTTTTTTTTTTTTTTTTTTCATTCTTTATCTCCTTTTCACTTGTTGCAAAATACATATCATATAAGTAAGTTTATATATATTTCGTGGTCAATTGGAACAGTGGAAATGAATCTTAAAATTAATGTTTGGCTGAAATGAGAAAGTGTCAACGCATGATGCGTGAGTAGGAACTGAAAAGCCAGTTTTCCAATAAATTTAATTTAACCATTACGATTTGTGCCACTCAACCAATTTTTTCTAGTGCAAAGGCGGGAGATTGATAATTGGGGCAATGATGGCTGTTTAAAAATAAAGAAGGACCTAAATCAAACTAATGTGCGGTTTTTGTAGCTAACGTTCCAGGTATTAGCAAGCAAACCAGAATTGAAAATGTGAGTAGTTATTCTTACGAAAACAAAAAATTATCATTGACGAATAACATGCTAATGAGAGGTTCCGTATTTGACAAAATGCTGCTCATACTAGTGATCAGTAATGATATAATTGATGTATATCCTCAATATAACGACATGATAACCTTGTTTCCGAAATCTGAAATTGCAAGAAAGAAACAGGAAATTTGAGGAAGGAGGAAAGATAATGCCAGTCTCGTTATAATGTTGTTGTTACCTCTCTGGTAATCCAGAAAGAATGTTACTGTGAAGTGGCTCAGATTCGCGGGTGCATGCTGATCCGTGGGATCCAAATAACTGATCGTCCTTGACTACTGACATGAACAAAGTAAATTCGGTAAAAATTCATTTAGACTAAGTGGTTTGAACCCATGATACTGCCATTTCTTTCAATCTACCTTAACCATTAAGCACTAGACTGCTGCCCATAACTGTTTAGAACAAAGGAATTATTATATCTCATTACATTTGATAAATAAAGAAGACACACTTCTAGAAGGTAGTACTGAAACCGGCACTGATGGCGATATACAAAAGCATGCATATACAATAATGACCAATAGTCCATTCATTAGTGAACTGGAAGGAAAGATCGAAAGAAAGGCGAGTGCCTACCAAAATTTCCGCCTCTTATGCGGAAACAGGAAATTTTGAACTTCCTTCTTCTATAAATAACCTGTGTTTCACTTTCCTGATACTCTGCTATCAAGCATTAAGATACACTTTATTTCACTCCGATATTCAACTATATTCTTAATGAGAAACAAGTGATGTATGCCTCTCACTCGTAGATTTTTTAAGGCTGTCGTCTAGATTATTTATAAAATTCCTCCATTCATTCTATACGACATTTATTGTGTTTGAGAAAATAAAAGTTACCCAAATTTCTTTTAATCTAGACGCGTCAATTCTGCTGTGAATCCGATCGCGAACGATGGACTGATAAAAAGCTATAGCAGTTAGCCGAACCGTCAGAATTTAATTATTCGAAGCGTTTAAAGATCCTTGTAATTATTAGTTTACAGTGATATGGGTGGGCCGCGATCTCCAGCCAATGAAGTTCAAACAAAATCGGAGGATCTACCAAATAACGAGTCTTCTGAAGTGGTGAGGTTGAAAATACAGTGTTTCAGAAAAAAAACAATTGATGTCCAAGTTGATGGTGCAACATCACTTTACGCCCATATTTTAGCGAAATACAATAAAAAATTTAGAATATTTCACAAATACAAATATACATATATACGTCTGTAAAAGATTATAACAGCATACTGACTTAGTTTTCTTGTTATATTTATGCTGACGCTTTAATAACTAAAGCAATCGCTTCTTTTCCGTTACTTAACTTTTCACTTCTCCGAAGTAAGCTACTGCGGATTTTATTCGAGCTCTGGGTGTTTTAATTTTGATGTTACTGTCAACAGTAATATAATAACAAAACGTACGAGTATTGATAGAAGTTAAATCATTATGAATTCTTAAAGAAGTCGGAATATCTTTGGAATGGATATTCCGTACAATCCGGTCAAGGAAATGCCTGCGCGCTTAACGCTGTGTGTAAACAGCCCGACTTCCTCGTGATTATCCTACTACACATCACTTGCAGAGTGTAACAGAGATAAAGTATAAATCCTTATAATTAATAACAGTGTGGCTCTAGATAGTGCTAACTTCATCTATCAGCTGACACGCAATTTTTACTTAACAACATAGTAGTTTTATCTGTTACCAAAACGTTACGCAAAATAAGTGTCACTATTTCTATCTGCTGTTTTATGATTTTTAACTTGGGACAAAATCTTTCAGAAATTTAGAAACTGATAGCTTAGAATAACTGAAACGTAGGATATTTATAAAACCACTCCTCTTCCTCGTGGATGTTACGACGTCCATATCCTGACTATCGTTCTTCTACAACTATGAGGAAACAAACTACGTGCTTGGAACTTTGGCTAAATGAATTTACATCCAGTATCCTGATTTGTACTGTAAGACTGGATTCTTACTCATTTCAGTATTCTGAAACGGATTGTGTTTGACTTTAGCATCACTTTAGCGTACAACAGGTTAATATGTCAATACATACAGATACCAGTAGTTCTAAATTAAATCTTGATTGCGTTACTAATCAGCAAACGAATAGGAAATTAATCCAATAATATTTTAGTTGAATGATGGATCAGAAACTGTATTGTTTCATTGATTGAATTGTACGGATGCTTGACTGATCTATTAATAGCAAAAAATTTTGAACCTCACTTTTAAAATGATTGTCAGTTATGTTTAGATGCAATTACAAATCATATGTTTACATTAATTTATAGCCGAACGAATTGGATGAAGGGTAAAGTTCATCAGTGTCATTAGACAGTACTCAATTCATATTCACGATCCAGCCATCAAAATGTGGATTTAATAGAAAAAACAAAATCCAAAATTGCTCAAAGGAATGTGGAATTGCCCTTTCTCAAGGACCGTGGCCGTTTTTTTTTTTTTTTTTTTTTCTTTTTTTTTTTTTTTTTCATTGCTTAAAAACTAATCTTTTCCGAGCCATTGCAATAATAATGACTTTACTAAAGATAACAACAAAAACGAATTTGGATAGCTTAATAGATACATGCAGACATGTTTAGGCTTTTGATTCTCATTAAGTGTATAATATGTTTTCACTGTCCCAATTTACAGGCAACACAAGAAAAACACTCATAAAACTACTTTTGCCTGCGGCCTGACTCGAACCGTGGAATCGCGAGACACCGCACTAGCTTCCGGGATCAGCATGGCACCCGCGAATCTGAGCCACTTACAGTAACATTCTTTCTGGATTACCAGAGAGGTAACAACAACTTATAACGAGACTGGCATTATCTTTCCTCCTTCCTCAAATTTCCTGTTTCTTTCTTGCAATTTCAGATTTCGGAAACAAGGTTATCATGTCGTTATATTGAGGATATACATCAATTATATCATTACTGATCACTAGTAGGAGCAGCATTTTGTCAAATACGGAACCTCTCATTAGCATGTTATTCGTCAATGATGATTTTTTGTTTTCGTAAGAATAACTACTCACATTTTCAATTCTGGTTTGCTTGCTAATACCAGGAACGTTAGCTACAAAAACCGCACATTAGTTTGATTTAGGTCCTTCTTTATTTTTAAACAGCCATCATTGCCCCAATTATCAATCTCCCGCCTTGCACTAGAAAAAAATTGGTTGAGTGGCACAAATCGTAATGGTTAAATTAAATTTATTGGAAAACTGGCTTTCAGTTCCTACTCACGCATCATGCGTTGACACTTTCTCATTTCAGCCAAACATTAATTTTAAGATTCATTTCCACTGTTCCAATTGACCACGAAATATATATAAACTTACTTATATGATATGTATTTTGCAACAAGTGAAAAGGAGATAAAGAATGAAAAAAAAAAAAAAAAAAAATAACAGCACCTGGGCTTGAACCGAGAACCAGCACGTTGACAGCCCAGCGCGTTACCACTAGGACACCTGGACTCACAGAATCTAGTGCCTCATAAATTATATGATCAAAGAAAAAATATAAATATAGATACAACAATCCGTGATTGAATAGTAATCTGTATACAGAATCGAACTGTTGCAAGAGAAGTAATCAGTTAAATGAAAATATTCTAGATGAGACTGGAACATAAATAATTTTTCATTTCGCCTATGTGTGTGTCCAGCTATGAGACACTATTTCTGGTATAGGGAAATTGCTACAGCGCTGCGACTACTAGGCAGAACATCGTGGCAACATCGCAGAAAGTAAATATGGCAACGCTTACGAGGAAAAAGTCTTATATTTCCTACTTCCTTCGGCAAGGAAGAATACCTTTATAACACGTAAATAATGCACGTAATAATTTAACACGAGCAGCACATTTGGCAAAAGTTTTTGTTGGTTTCAGAATTATCCAACTTACAGCTGGCAATTGAAAATACGGTGGGAATCCATGTTAACTGCATGAGGGCAATACAAAAAGTAACGTCTCCCAAGCGTTCATAGATAAAGAATCAAATTAATTTATTTACAGTTTTAGAGGTTGAACAAATATCTATTTTTCTACATCATTACCATTTCGGAACACACGTTGGTCGTTGCTGTAAATGACAATGGTTCGAATCCAAGTTCGGCCATGCATATTTGTGGTTTCCAAGGTTTCCCCAAATCACTCCATATGAATACCGGAATAGGTTCTTTACAAGGGCATGGCCGAAATCCTTGCCACTACTCCTATCCAGCCAATAATCACCTCTATGTCGACGAGGCGTAAAATCATAAGAATTTTTAAATTTATTGAGGAGGTCGCAGCTGGCTTGAAATCGATTAACAATACCTTCTCCCTATCCTTATTTTTTTGTTTATTGCTTTACGTTTCATCGATGTTGAAGTTATTACAGTAGGGAACGGCCATGGCCTACTATAAGAATCGTCCCAGCATTTGCCTGGAGCCAGAACGTTACCGCTCACACGCCACGCTCGGTCTTCCGGTCTTTAGACATCATCAACCTTACTTTACCGGTAGACTGTGTTTGTTTGAATCCTTGAGACCTAGGCGATTATGGAGTCGATTATGACGGGTGACAAAACTTGAGCGTTCCACTTTATACCGGAGACTAAAGAACAATCACGCGAACGGCGACATCCTCATTCGCCAAATGCTTGTATTTATTTATGTTATTGCAAACAAAGAATAACGCAGGTAATTTCACGCCTTGTTAAGTAATGAGCATTTAGACCCAGTATTTAATAAATCCAAATGCTGTAAAGATCATGAAGTAATAGTGTCAACAACTAACAGCATTGTAGAAAACGGGAAAAACGGTCATTTAAGAACTCCCTGTCTTTAAGCCCGATTCTCAATTAACTTTAATTACTTACATCAGTTATAAAAGAATTTATTTTTGTCCTACGATAATAATCTGGTTGTAAATTTTTTAGTGACAATGGTCGTTTAATTTGTTGCGGTGCTAATATTTAGTTCTGCGCGATTAACTCTCATTTATTTATATAGTGCATAATCATTATCGTCCACCTACAAAGAGAGCAATAATTCCTCTGGTAAATTATTTCTTCTGAAACGCGATGATCGTTCTACTGTGAAATAAATATATTGGAAACATGTGTGTCGTTTGAAAAGGGACAGATGATATGATTTCGGCGCGGCTTGAAACCCGTGTAGATTTTCGTCAGTTCTGCTGCCGCAAATCTTTCATGCTTACGTCGGCTATTAGTTACGAAACATTGGGTAGTTTCGCAGATGTTTATCTTATTTCCTGACGCAGTTAGGAAAGAATCATGGATACCTTATACTCATAAGCAATGTGCAGTTTCGGTACGCTTAAATAGAAACTACAAGTAAAGATAAATTTCTAAATTAAAAAAAAATAATAATAATAAGAACTACTTGGATTTGAACTCGGAACCGGTCGCTCAGCAACCCAGAGCGCAAACCATAGGACCACTGCAAGCTCGGTTCTACTTTCCTCGAATAGGTGTATATAACGCAGTGAGGGAAGACTTTTTCATTCAATCCATCTTGAAGAGAGACACTTCCGAAATAATTTCTTGTTTCTGTAGTTTCGTAGTACTAAAAATTCTACCTCATGGAACATGATTATCCCTTGGTTTGTGGACTGACCAGATATATGAGTGAAATATTATCCGAAGGAATTATCAAAATGAGTATAACAATCTTATCGTTATAGTTTTATGCTAATCAACCGTAGTAATATACAGCATTGAGCCTGTTTCCTGCCTCACTTTAATGCAATCCCGTTAATTAGAACTTTTGGCAAACGTTTCAAGATCTGAATTTTGGTAAAGTATTATAGAAATATAATGGTAGGATGATGAACTGTTCAGCCAATAAGAATCGTCAGTGGGAGGAGCTTAATTCCTACCTGTTTGCCAATTGTTTCCTGCATTGACTTAAGGAAATGAAAAATCTGCGGTATAGATGGCTCTGAATAAAATATCCACCAATGAAATTGCGAGGAGGCGGAGCCAGTATTGCGTTACTGTTGCCTGGGATGACATTGATGCCAGATTGTGCAAAATAAGAGTGATAGAATTTTTCACCGGCGGTCAGAAGTAAAGTCAAAGACTGTACTTCCTCCAATCTATTGCTCGTTTTGCTTACGGAAAATTGTACTGATACAACGTCTTGGTAAGTTTAGTTATCTTAACAAGTGTATATACTTTATATATTCTCAGCGTGCGTTATCAAACCTTCTGCCGATGTGACTGCATAAGCTGACTAGCGGCTCCTCGGTGGAAGACTACAACCGAACGTTCTCCCTGCGAGTGACCGGTTACTTGTGATGTCGACGAACACGAACTCGACTTTAGCCATTTGCACTGCTATGATCAGCAAGAATTTTAATACATGTGCCGTAAATCCAGCTGATATCAGTTTCGATATAAATTCTGAAGATAACGCGGCCCAGCAATCTAGATTTGGAGTCAAAGAGAAGCAGCCATGTCAAACAGCCCATCACTAGCTGGTCACAGCCTACCTACATCATGATCTTCAACAGCAGCAACAGCAATCAGAACAGCAGATGCATCACCATCAGCACCAACATTA
>JARYHS010011616.1:0-11000 GCA_031002005.1 Vandiemenella viatica
ATCAAGCACTTCATCCAAATTATACAATGGCAAATCTACAATAACAACTGTCATCCTCTGTGCAACTACACTGTAACGAACAATATAGGTTTGAAAACTATCGTGTGAACAGTAGAACTTCCTCCTGTAATTAGCATTCGCAATACCAGCTTCTGTCTGAATACCCTCATCTGCAAACAACACAATCAAATTAAAAAGTACAATTTCTTTCAATACATTAAACAAAATTGAAACTGTATAATATTAACACTGATACACTATTAAATAATATATGTTTGACGCATTAACAAATTATTAAGTGACAAGTGTTTAATTTAAAGTTATTAAAAAAATGCTTGAGGTTTGTGCACAATGAATAAGCAAGCCACTGTCAGTCAGAAACTGACTTGCAAAAAATAAAATTTACATATAAATCCTAATTCTCTCAGTCTTTAATCAACCACTGTGATTCAATAAAACTTATATTGAAAACTCAAAAAGACTGTGGAATTAAGAAAGCAGAAAAAAAAATAGTAAACTGTTGCTTTAAAAGTAGCAGTAACCATTATTCATTATTAAGACAAAAGCAACATACAAGTGGTAATAGCCTAAGATCCGGCTGCACGATTGCTACATCTATCCGTAATTGATCAAAATGTAATTTTAATGTATAATTATTAGTAGCAGAAAATGATTATGGAGGTTGTCTGATATGGCCACAAGTATCTTTAATTAAATGTTCATACAAAATTTCGCTTAATTATTTTTTAAATAATTATAATCCATTTCAAAGGGAAACATGTAAAGAACAAAAAAAATCAGCTGGCTATGCAAAAGTGACTGCAAGTAGGGGTTGCCTGCTGTTAAAGTTAGCACGCTAGACCATCTGACAGACAGTGTGGTGTGCTAACTCTTATGCGCTCTTAAGTATCTTTTGACAGCTGACAACCCACCACAAATAATAATTGGGGTAGAGAGTTGGTTAAAAGAAGAAGTACTAGACAGTGAGGTTTTTCCTGATGGTTACAGAGTGTACCGCAGAGATCAAGGAGCAATTGGTGGAGGAGTCTTCATACTAGTTAGCAAAAACTACCATAGTTCACTGGCATTCATAGATCAAGACCATGAGTTACTTGGGGTAGATTTCTGGGGTAGTAAAAAAGAAAAAATCAGAGTGTTGGCTGTTACCGCAGTGGAAGAATGACAGAAGAGGATGAGGCTCTTGGGGAGAAATTAAATTCATACTCAGATTTCAGAGGTGAGAATAGAATGATCATCATCGGCGGAGATTTAAATTTACCAGGTGTAAACTGGGAAGGGAATAAGATAAATAACACAAGGGAACAAAGATTTGCAAATATCTTAATAAGGGAAGGAGGATTTACACAAGTGGTTGAGCAAAACACTAGGGGACAAAATATTTTGGATATATTTCTAATTAAGCCCGATGAAAACCTTTTGAGGTATCAAGTAACTGAAGGAATAAGTGATCATGAAGCAGTTCTGATGGATATTAGAGGATTCAGTAAACCAGCAGCCAAAATTGAAGGGGGAAATAGGTACAATTATAAAAAGGCACAGGTTTCAAATTTGAGGAGATATTTCAGAGAACAATTCAGCAAATGGAAGGAAGGCTCAGGTACAGTAGAGTCAAGGTGGGAAGAGTTCAAGGAGATAATAAGAAAGGGGGAAGAAAAATTTATTCCAAAGCAAAAAATAAAGAGAAGTAGAGATCCTATGTACTATAATAGGGAAGTGAGGAGGTTAAAGAGGTTGGTAAGAAAAGAACATAACAGAGTTAAGAGACAGCAGAGTAGTAGGGAATATTTAAAACAACTAAACAAGGACTTAATAACAGCAAAGAAAATGGCTAAAGATGGGTTTATGAAGAGTATTGTCAGTGCAGGGGGACCATTGACTGATGCATCTAGAAATTTCTATGGCTATATCAGGAAACTGAGGGGAAGGGAGGATGTAGAGACACTTATAGATAAGGATGGAGAAGAAGTTACTGACGATTTGAAAAAGGCAGAGATTTTAAGTAACTGGTTCAGAGAAAGCATTAGGGACAATGAATCAGAAACAGGAGGGTCTAATTCGGAGAACGAGCTTAACAACACAATTAGAAATGACGATAGTAAAAAATTTGATATCCATCCTGAGGAAATCATGAAGGAAATAAGAAAGCTGAAAAAACATAAAGGGGCTGGTGAAGATAATATTACTACAGATATCTTAAAGATAGCCGGATGTGACATTGTACCTTTTCTTGAAATATTATTTAAATTGAGTCTAGACACTTGCTGCTTACCACAGGACTGGAAAAGTGCAATAGTAGTACCGGTACATAAGGGAGGGGTGAGAAATAGAGTTGAGAATTACAGGCCAATCAGTTTGACATCAGTGGTAGGTAAATTAATGGAAAGATTGATATGCAACCACATCAGAAATATATGTGAGGAACGTAATTGGTTTTCAAGCAGGCAACATGGTTTCAGGCAAGGATATTCATGCGAATCTCAGTTGGTGGGATATATGCAAGATATTTCAGATGAAATCGACAAGGGAGGCCAAATTGATAGTGTAGCACTAGATCTGTCTAAGGCATTTGACAGAGTAAGCCATAAAATGGTAGTAAATAAGGTAAAAAACCATTGGAGTGGATAAGAAAGTCATTTGCTGGGTAGAAGAATTTTTAAAAGGTAGAAAACAGAAAGTTAGGATAGGAAATGTAGTATCAAAAGAAGTGGAAGTAAAAATGGGTGTGCCACAGGGTAGCGTATTGGGACCATTGCTATTCATTATTCTAATGAATAATTGTGTTGACTGTTTACTATCTGAAATTAGATTGTTTGCTGATGACATAATGCTGTATAAAAGAATCAAAACGATAGAGGATTGTAAACAGTTGCAGGGTGATCTGGACAGGATATCTAATTGGGTTGGTAAACATGGAATGAAGATAAATGCAAAGAAGAGTCAGCTTATTAGATACACAAATAAAAAACAAAAGGTTAATTATGAATATAAGGTGGGGAAAGAATTGCTTGCTGAAGACTTGAAATGCAAATATCTTGGAATTACTTTTGATAACAAACTTAACTGGGCAGGACACATAGGACAGGTGGTAGGAAAAGGTTTCAAAGTTCTGAACTTGTTGGAGAGAGTTATGAGGGGATGTACGAGAGAAGTCAAGGAATTGGGTTACAAAACTTTGGTCAGACCATTGCTCGAATGTGGTAGTGTAGTATGGGACCCTCATTTTACGTATCAAATACAGGAGTTGGAGAGGGTGCAAAGAAGGGCTGCTAGATTCGTTTCTGGAAATTATCGCAGAAGGCAATCAGTGACGGATATGATAAATGAGCTGGAATGGGATTCATTGCAAGACAGGAGGAGGATGAGGAGGGTCATGGGAGTGTACAGGGCATATACTGGTGATGAGGCATGGAAAGATATTGCAATAGGTATGAAAAGTAGTGCATGGAAGGGAAAAGATGACCATGACCACAAGCTGGCACTCGATTTCAGGCACAAGGGTGTAGGAAGATTCTCTTTTTTAGGTAAGGGTGTCAGGGATTGGAATGAGTTACCAAGAGAAACGATGAATAATTTACCGAAAACTTTGAAGGAATTTAAAGATAAAATTTGTAGAGGGCAAATGTAGGTGGGTGCAGGATAGGGGGAAGATAGCTGTGTAGGGAAATTGCCACCGGAGCCTGTGCTCCATTGCAATTAAATTAAATTAAATAACTAACAAGAGTTAACGTTTATACACTTCCTAACTTATAGTAAATCATAAGACGCAATAATAGAAGTATTGATAATGTTAGCTTAACAATAATTAACATTTCTGTTAAGAAATAAATGATATAGTGGGTTGTAGAAGTATAGAAATTTACTCCTCTGCTTTTCAAAGAATTAATAAAGAAATACTTATTCCGTTAATTATTAATGGGCTCATTTAGAATAAGTTACAGTATTTAAGAGTTTAAATCTGGACGCTACAGGAACTTATATAAACGAATTAGATGAAATAATATACGTAAACTTATCGGGGAAACTTTTTTAACCCATCATTTCAATTTTCTCGCACACAGTAGGTTTTAATACTTGAAATATAATATGCATTTGATTGTTTCTCTGTGACTGTCACATTCGTCTGAAAGTGTTAGCAGTACTCACCATTATTGCTCAATTGTAAAACTGTAATCGTTAGACTGTAGTATTTCCTTTAGAGAGAGATATATAACAATGTGTCCAAATAATATTCCATTAAGTTCTTGAGCATAGCTGCTTGTCAGCAACGGTAAATTTTTTTTATATTAGCATAAAACCACGAAAACGCCACCAGTTGCTTAAAAGTTTTTATTCTTTAAAACTTTACTGCAGTTTCGACAAATTCATGTTTGTCTTCTCACTTCGCACGAAAGGACTGATTTGTGATAATGCTTCCGCCTATGTAATTTTAACGTGTCATACTTCTGAAGAACACAAACATGTATTTGTCGAAACTGCAGTAAAGTTTTAAAGAATAAAAACTTTTAAGCAACTGGTGGCGTTTTCGTGGTTTTATGCTAATTCCATTAAGTCCTTTAATTATATTGAGATACTTTACACAATTCTTCGTTCTAAACAAAAGAGAAAAAGGGTGTCATAATCTGAAATAGAATATTTCGAGATGTTGTTTGTTTATACGATAAAAATTGTGGTTAGTACTACATGCGGGTGTTTTCTTATTTCAAATCTGTACTTGTAGCCAGAGTTCTAATCCTCTTTTTTGCCTCCTAAATTTAAGAAAAAATTAATATAAAAGGTGGTCATTCCAGATTCTTTGGATATTGACTTTTTAACTGTTGCTAGTACCCAACAGGACAATTTAATTAATTTTTCTACCTTAATCTAATTCTTTCCTTAGTAAGAATAAGACAGAAAGATGTTAATAACACCCGCCCTACAATTTTGAAAAAATTCCACTGCTAAAAGAATACGAAAATCTTATATATATATATATAAAAATAGACGGGTTTTTTCCTATATTTCACTTTTCAGCCACCACTACCTAGCACAGATCACTGATGTTTGTGGGTGGAAGTAGCATGGAGTTTCCTGTCGTGCACAACGTTGGCCGAATGCCGATAGCTGTGGGGATGTGGGAGATATAATGATTAAAGTTGGTGAGTGCAGGGCGCTTTCATATTTCGACCAAAAATTCGTATCTCCGTATACTTTTCTTTCCTGCCACAACTACATAACATAGACCTTTGGTGTTTGTGTGTGGTAGTAGAATCGTCTTTCCTGTCGTGCACTATTGTTGTTAGATGTCGGTAGCTATGGGGGTGTGGGAGATATGGGGGTTGAAAGTGGTCGACCTGTGGCAATTTCATACTTCTGCCAAAGACAAAAGTGTCATGGTGTATCACTATTCAACGAAAACTATAGATCACAGATAACTGGCGTTTGTGTGTAGTAGTAGCACAGAGTCACCTATCGATCACAACAGCGGCCGAATTTCAGAAACTGTGGTACTGTGGTAGATATGGTGGTAGTAAGTGGCCGACCGAGGATATTTTCGTATTTCGACTGTCTCCGCATATGTCACTTTTCTGCCACAACTACATAGCATAGAGCATTGGTGTTTGTGTTTGGTAGTAGAATCGTATCTCATGTAGTGCACTATGGTTGTTAGATGTCAGTAGCTATGGAGGTGTGGGAGATATGGGGGTTGAAAGTGATCGACCTGTGGCAATTTCATACTTCTGCCAAAGACAAAAGCGTCATGGTGTATCACTTTTCAGCGAAAACTATAGATCACAGATAACTGGCGTTTGTGTGTAGTAGTAGCACAAAGTCACCTTTCGATCACAACAGCGGCCGAATTTCAGAAACTGTGGTACTGTGGGAGATATGGTGGTTGTAAGTGGCCGACCAAGGATATTTTCGTATTTCGACTGTCTCCGCATATGTCACTTTTCTGCCACAACTACATAGCATAGAGCATTGGTGTTTGTGTTTGGTAGTAGAATCATATCTCATGTAGTGCACTATGGTTGTTAGATGTCGGTAGCTATGGGGGTGTGGGAGAAATGGGTGTTGAAAGTGGTCGACCTGTGGCAACTTCATACTTCTGCCAAAGACAAAAGTGTCATGGTGTATCACTTTTCAGCGAAAACTATAGATCACAGATAACTGGCATTTGTGTGTAGTAGTAGCACAGAGTCACCTTTCGATCACAACAGCGGCCGAATTTCAGAAACTGTGGTACTGTGGTAGATATGGTGGTTGTAAGTGGCCGACCGAGGATATTTTCGTATTTCGACTGTCTCCGCATATGTCACTTTTCTGCCACAACTACATAGCATAGAGCATTGGTGTTTGTGTTTGGTAGTAGAATCGTATCTCATGTAGTGCACTATGGTTGTTAGATGTCGGTAGCTATGGAGGTGTGGGAGATATGGGGGTTGAAAGTGGTCGACCTGTGGCAATTTCATACTTCTGCCAAAGACAAAAGTGTCATGGTGTATCACTTTTCAGCGAAAACTATAGATCACAGATAACTGGCGTTTGTGTGTAGTAGTAGCACAAAGTCACCTTTAGATCACAACAGCGGCCGAATTTCAGAAACTGTGGTTGTGTGGGAGATATGGTGGTTGTAAGTGGCCGACCAAGGATATTTTCGTATTTCGACTGTCTCCGCATATGTCACTTTTCTGCCACAACTACATAGCATAGAGCATTGGTGTTTGTGTTTGGTAGTAGAATCATATCTCATGTAGTGCACTATGGTTGTTAGATGTCGGTAGCTATGGGGGTGTGGGAGAAATGGGTGTTGAAAGTGGTCGACCTGTGGCAATTTCATACTTCTGCCAAAGACAAAAGTGTCATGGTGTATCACTATTCAACGAAAACTATAGATCACAGATAACTGGCGTTTGTGTGTAGTAGTAGCACAGAGTCACCTTTCGATCACAACAGCGGCCGAATTTCAGAAACTGTGGTACTGTGGTAGATATGGTGGTTGTAAGTGGCCGACCGAGGATATTTTCGTATTTCGACTGTCTCCGCATATGTCGCTTTTCTGCCACAACTACATAGCATAGAGCATTGGTGTTTGTGTTTGGTAGTAGAATCGTATCTCATGTAGTGCACTATGGTTGTTAGATGTCGGTAGCTATGGAGGTGTGGGAGATATGGGGGTTGAAAGTGGTCGACCTGTGGCAATTTCATACTTCTGCCAAAGACAAAAGTGTCATGGTGTATCACTTTTCAGCGAAAACTATAGATCACAGATAACTGGCGTTTGTGTGTAGTAGTAGCACAAAGTCACCTTTCGATCACAACAGCGGCCGAATTTCAGAAACTGTGGTACTGTGGTAGATATGGTGGTTGTAAGTGGCCGACCGAGGATATTTTCGTATTTCGACTGTCTCCGCATATGTCACTTTTCTGCCACAACTACATAGCATAGAGCATTGGTGTTTGTGTTTGGTAGTAGAATCGTATCTCATGTAGTGCACTATGGTTGTTAGATGTCGGTAGCTATGGAGGTGTGGGAGATATGGGGGTTGAAAGTGGTCGACCTGTGGCAATTTCATACTTCTGCCAAAGACAAAAGTGTCATGGTGTATCACTTTTCAGCGAAAACTATAGATCACAGATAACTGGCGTTTGTGTGTAGTAGTAGCACAAAGTCACCTTTCGATCACAACAGCGGCTGAATTTCAGAAACTGTGGTACTGTGGGAGATATGGTGGTTGTAAGTGGCCGACCAAAGATATTTTCGTATTTCGACGAAAGGCATGCGTCTCCGCAGATTTCACTTTTCTGCCACGACTACATAGCATAGAGCATTGGTGTTTATGTGTGGTAGTAGAATCGTGTTTGTTGTCGTGCACTATGGTTGTTAGATGTCTGTAGCTATGGGGGTGTGGAAGATATGGGGGATGAAAATGGTCGACCTGCGGCAATTTCATATTTCTGCCAAAGACGCATGTGTCACGGTGTATCACTTTTAAGTGAAAACTATCAATCGCAGATCACTGGCGTTTGTGTGTGGTAGTAACACAGAGTCTCCCATCGATCACAACGTTGGCCGAAATTCGGTAACTGTGGGAGTGTGTGAGATAATGGTGTTTGAAATTGGTCGATCATGAATATTTTCGTATTTCATCCAAAGACGTGTGTGTATCCGTAAATTTTACTTTGCTGCCGGAGCTACATAGAGCAGAAGACTGGTATTTGTGTGTGGTAATAGTATCGAGTCTCCCATCGTGCACTATGGTGGTTAGATGTCTATAGCTGTCTATATGAATTCTTTACAATCACGAACGAAGTCGTGGGTACCAGCTAGTATATATATAAAAATAGACGTGTGTTTTCATATATTTCACTTTTCAGCCAACACTACCAAGCACATATCACTGATCTCTGTGTGTGGAAGTAGCAAGGAGTTTCCTGTCGTGCACAACATTGGCCGAATGTCGATGGGGATGTGGTAGATATGATGATTAAAGTTGGCCAAGGCAGGGCGTTTTCATATTTCGACCAAAAATTTGTGTCTTTTTATACTTCTCTTTCCTGCCACAACTACATAGCATAGACCATTGGTGTTTGTGTGTGGTAGTAGAATCGTGTCTCCTGTCGTGCACTAGAAGTAGGTAGCTATGGGGGGGGGGGGAGATATGGGGGTTGAAAGTGGTCGACCAGCGGCAATTTCATATTTCTGCCAAAGACGCATGTGTCATGGCGTATCACTTTTCAGCGAAAACTATCTATCGCAGATCATTGGCGTTTATGAGTGGTAGCAACACAGAGTCACCTTTCGATGACTACGTTCGCTGAATTTCAGTAACTGTGGGAGTGTGGGAGATATGGTAGTTGAAAGTGGCCGATCAATGATATATTCGTATTTCGACCAAAGACATGTGTCTACGCATTTGTCACTTTTCTGCCTCAACTACATAGCATAGACCATTGGTGTTTGCGTGTGGTAGTAATAACATGTCTCCCATCGTGTACAATGGTGGTTAGATGTCGTAGCTATGGGGGTGTGGGAGAAATGGTGGTTGATAGTGGTCGACCTGCGGCACTTCCAATATTTCTGCCAACGACGCATGTGTCTTGTTGTATCACTTTTCAGCGAAAACTATCTATAGCAGATCACTGGCGTTTGTGTGTGGTAGCAACACAGAGTCACCTTTCGATCACAACGTCGGCCAAATTTCAGCAACTGTGGTAGTGTGGGAGATATGGTGGTTGTTAGATGTCGGTAGCTGTCATACAAATTCTTTACAGACACGAACGAAGTCGTGGGTACCAGCTAGTAATCCAAAAGATTAAAAACCTATACCCTGTGAAGAGAAATATAGTGAAACTTTTATTCCATAAATTTTGACTTTCTTATTTGCTTACTTTAATGACCGTAATGCCTGTATAATCTTTTACTTTCAGTCTTCAGCGCTGGAAAACTGTGATTTGTATAATAGTATCCAAAAATTACAAAATGTTTATCGCTGAGATATTATTAATACAGTTAAGCCACAAGCTGAAATGACACAGTGGTTGAAAATATTATATGGTAAAATAATTTGTGGATGCCACTGTTCACACCGTCTGTAATGTATGCACTTTTGCTTTTTTAGAGAAAATACTTTTGTAAAAAACATAGATAACCGAATATGGCAATGTGTTTTTTTGTGATGCAGATTTATTCAGAGTTTCGCTTATTTTTCTATTTGCTTTTCACAGAGCTGGATATAGGAAGTCGTCTCGGAGATATAATCAATCTGCTGGAAGTGTATGGGTATTAATTTTTCTGGTATTGCACTGCGAAAAATTTGCATTGCGTCTATTACGATAAATGCTGATAGAAATATTTTCACACATTCTCTGGATTCATAGAAATATTATTTATCTGATTCGCGATCATGTGACAAAACCTGTCAACCGTAGAAAATGTTGCGATCTATTGAAACTATATCTAAGACAAAGAAATAACACTTGTGGTGCTTGATTTTGGTATTCTCACAGTTTCATTTTACATCGATCCATCTGCACTTAAGTTCTTAATAAGCGGCATGAGAGTTTATTTGAGAACACAAAGCCTATAATTTATCAAACGAACCTTTCAGGGGATATGAGCTGCACGCATTAGCTACCATTAGAGGATAATTGAAACCTTTGCAGTGATTATCACCAATTTCAGTGCTAATTTGATTATAGCAATTTGTGGAATCAACTTCTGAACACCCTCACCAATCAATGATGCTCGTACACTGTAATGTCCATCAGAGTATGCCAAACATTTGTTATTAATAACGATATTCAAACCTGCAATTATTCTACTTAATAGATGGTAACCAGTGGATGCCAAACCATACAAGTTAATTTATATTATATAAAACTGTGTGTATTTTTTCGGATTTTAACATGAGAGGATTATTGAGTTGCAGGTTTGTGTCAGTTTGTGGCAATCTTCTAATACTACTAATAAAATGCCACATTGGCCATCGTGTCTCTCACGCTCTGACGTCATGCCCCTGTTTTTCTTCCGTGGTCCAGTAACAGCCAAAGATTTTATTAGTCTCTATCCACACATAACACTATAATAACTTACCAAATGAAGACTATCTTTTTCGTGTTTCTAGAAAGGTGCAATATATTTCAAATTGCAAGCCAACCATAAATAGCATGTATTTCGTTTAAATTGACATATCAACTATAAGCTGACTTTCGTTTATTTATATTCGATCGACGTAAATGTTGTCGTTATATTATCTGTACAGACTTGTAGCCATTAAAGCACCTTAACATTTTAGATTACGTATTTATGCTTTTGTACTGGTTAAATATATTTTCACTTTAAATTAAAATTTGAAACCAACTTCGTTAAATCTTAGTGTTAATTATTAAGAGAATTGTCTAATAAAACAAGGTGGAGCTGAAGTATGTACAAAATTACATTTTTGAAAACTTTGAGTTATGAGCATTATTTAATAACAACTCCATTTACTTAAGCAAAT